>OMKK01055717.1:0-22154 GCA_900302305.1 Polymixia japonica | reverse complement strand
GGCCCTTCAGGCAGCGTCTGGCTGGTGTGATGCACTTGGTGACACAGCTTAATGGAGCTGCACCGTCTCCTAGAACGTTACAATTACATGACCCCCATGGCAGCTATTATCAGAGAGGTCGTTATAATCCGTAGAAGAGCCAAGACACAGGTTTGCAGATGACACGAGAAAAAAAAAAGAATCTCCATAAACACAGCCAACTAAATACTGATCTCGACTGCAATTTCATTACGCATGACCGTACTGGGATTTCACAAGGTGAAAAATTCCTTGTCTGAAATATTCATGTGTAAAAGGCATGTCATATTCTCCCCTAGTTCTGTCTGATATATTTAGTCCCATATTCAAACTCCATGGGGAGACTTCAGAGATAGCACCAATCGTATCTGGACAGCTACTCATTATAATTAGTAGGTGTTGCTGTACTGTACTGTTTTTTTTTTTTTTTATGTATTTTGTTTCTTTGCAGGTTTGACAAAAAATATATAATCAAACATACAGCACTACCTTTCATTTGATGCTGTCGGATTTTGTAGATCTTCAGTTTGTGATTTCCTGATGTTTTCATTATTAGGTAATGGTCTTTATATATATACTGTATTATAGGTTATTTCTTAAAGTAATGCCTGGATTAAGTATCAGTGAGAATCAATGCTAAACGTGATCTGAGTTCATGAATAATGGTTTGTTACAGTAGACACAATGCGTGACTGCCAAAAAAAAAACCTAGACACACATCAAGGTATAATGAATGAAGTGTTAATTCCTTTCAGTTTAATTAATGCACTCACAACACAGGTATGACATATCTCGCTAAAAAAACCTTTTCATAGATGTTCTAGTCTATAGGAGGCTTAAACAGCCTCTCCGTTGAGCCCTCTTTCATCATTGTTACTGTGGGGTAGCTCCGTGTTTCTGATTGGATCGGCATCAGGGGGAAACCTCTGAATGCTAGTCTGACTGCCCCGGTGTCACCCCTCAAGGAGCTCCCCAGGGCTCCCCAGGGCCCTAAGTCGAGCAGCTAGCTGTCACTGATCCACCCTTTTCCACTGTGGTGCGACGGGCAAGTAGCACATACCGTGACACCAACACACCTACGCTGTCACAATCCCTCCCCGGTGATGTCATGTGTGCAGCGGGGTAGGATTGGTCCCGCCTCCTCGGGATGAACGCACCTGCTGTCCACAACATATTCATCTGACTAAAATATGACGAGACTAAAATGTTACTAAAAATGTATAGACATGCAACCCTTTCTGTTTAAGTTACCTACCTATTCCGTTGGAAAGTATCATTCTTAAAATTCTATGTAACACGTTATTTTGGGAAGCCATTTTGAGTAACAAGATGACCCTCCATCTTTGTGTGAAGCCTAAAACTTTGTGTAGGTATGGACTGCTAAAATACTACAAATAACTCAAGTGCAGAACGTCAGTGCTTCTAGCAAGGAGACCAAGCTGTGGTTACAGCTACTAATCATTGAATACATAACACTACCTATGAATTCATCTTCTTCAATGAATGTGCAAAATGTAATATAAAATTGAACTATTGTGAAACATGTAGACTAAAATGTAACTAAATGGGGAATTGTTTACATTCAAAGTAAGGGCTAAGTGGTGTAACATTCATACATTCTTGGATCTCTCAGAAACTGGTTTAGCATCATAAATGGTAATGCACGGCATTTATTGCAAGTAGCTATGATTGCACCTGCCATTTTGTAGCACAAGGTTCTGTGATTGCACTTCCCCAGTGTCTTAGTTTGTCCTAGTTTGTGCTCTATTGTTTATTGAGTCTTGGTGCAGTGATTAGAAGTGCATAGTGCCTCCCTGATTGCGCCCCCTTGATATAACGCCTGATTATAAACACGTTAGTGTTTATAAACACGTTAAAGTTAGTGGATCCATTTTTACCAGCGTATACAACATGCTTGAAGCATGGGAGGGGGATCTTAGCACACCTATTTGGGGTATTCGCTCCTTTTTAAAACGTATCAGAGGTCCTTGTGAATGATCAATCGTCTTTACTTTGACTCTAGTGTGCATTGTTATTATACTCTTTTTTTGTTCTACCAGTGGAGAGGGCACAAATTGGAGCGAGACTATTATGAAAAATGGTCAAAACAAAAGCAGCAAACAGTACAGATCATTATGAACTTCTCTTTTTCAAAACAATTGCTCAAGTGTTGAAATAATGTAGCCTCAGTTGACCCAAAGTTCTCTTCCCGTGGATTTTGCTTCTGCTTTTGACACTTGCTTCTTGACGACGGGCGTTCTTCCCCAATTCTACACATAACAGAGACAGAGGATGACAGCTAGGTATTTGGTCTGGCAATAATGGTAAACCTGCTCAGCTGTATCCACACAGCATATCTTGCATATATACGGGAGGTGCAGCAGTCCTTCCTTCCCCAAGCGACGCCATGACGCTGACAACGTACATCTAGTCAATTACAAAAACTCGGAAGCTGTTCAATCTCGGCAGCGGGCCTGTGGGGGAAATATTGAAAGACAAAGGAAAATATTGCAAACAGATTAGATATGCTTCAAGTCTTCTGAGTGTTCTGTTTCCACAACCTTTGGTGGATATGCCTGAGAGTAATACAATCCATAGTGGTTGATATGCGAGGCGGCGTTAGCATCCATGACGAGACAACGGATGATGGAGGAACCAGCTGCAGAGTAACCGTTTCTATTTCAAAACGGAACATTTGAAAACCTCCTCCTCCGTCTCTCTCTTTTTCCTCCCTACCGATTGTGTCCACCTGGCTCCTTCCCGGTTTAGTTGATGTCTGCGGAGATGTCTGAGTCATTTGTAATCATTTATCCCTCCCGGGCACAGTATCCATCTACATCTTAACACGATCTATCACATCAGAGGCGAGGGAGAGGGAGCAGGGGCGGTAGGGTATGTTGTTAATTGCGCTGGGAGAGAATGTGAGAATCTGAGAGATCGGGGAAGGAGTCATAATCAGACCTTCAAACTCTCCTTTTCTATTTCCATAGTCCTCTCTCTTCACTTTTTAATAACTCTTAACACCCTCGATCACTTCTCTTTTCTCCCTCTTCATACAGACTCTCTCCCTCCCCCTCCTCCTCCTCTTCCTCCTCCTTCTTCTTCCCTCTCTAGAATCAGGATATGAGAAGCATTACAGTGCCACAGCTGAGCCACACAGACCCAAAGATATTTGTTCTGTTTGGCTTTCTAATGTATTAATAAAGCTTGTTTGTCATCAGACCTGCCTGGATGAAATCTCCAAGCTACGTTGTTTATCTGTGTGCATTTGTAACTATTTATTTCACCACTGACGGCAGATATGTAGCAACCACAGTACAGTATGTTTACAGTAGGGCTGTTTGAATTAAATCAGTATGCTGAAACCATAGCATTTTCCAGTGGCCGTCTCCAGTCTCTTGACTACCTGTATTTCAATTTTGGTGTGCTAAACTATATTCTCCAATTGTGATAAGTCCTAATAGCATATGATAGAACAAAATAGCATAAAATACTGCTGAGGTCACGAGGTCATTGTGAGCGTGAGAGGTATTTATGTGGTGGATCTCGAGATAAATATAACCCTTGACCCAACACCATTTAACTGGCTGGGCTGGTTTTCTGAGTCAAGTGATCCTCCCCACCTCACCAACCACTAGTCACAGCAATCAGTTTCTACTGTCCAAATCTGATTTTCACAATAAGGCAACTAACTCCCCAAAATACATGATTTGTAGATTATTTTTTGAAATGCTTTTTCAAAGTTTGCAAAAATTACCGCACAAGTATAAATGAGTGCCTCATCATGCAAATTTGAAATCACCCTGCCAATGTGTCAGTGCTGTGGCACCATGGTTAAACCTTCAGTTATTACCGTCCTCATGGTTGTTGTTATTGTCAAATCAACATATTTGGCCCTCTGTCTATCTAGCTAGGATCTTTGTCATTATGTTTGAGATCCTGTATCGTATTGTTGTTTTTTTGAAGTATCTCATAAAACCTATATACCTATATAACCTATATTCCACTGAATGAGTATCGAGGGACTATTATTGTGGTCTTGAAGGAGATTTAGCAAGATTTCATTAGAGTTCTGGTGAATATGAAGGTATTATCTTTTGAGAGTATGCTGTAGATGAAGACTAAGTAGGATATTACACAACACAGACAATATAAGCCATCATATTGCATTTGATTTATTGATTGGGCTCTAAGTATCTGGTTTCATTAATTGTTAATTAGGTTTAATATTCAGTATTGACGTCTGAGTTGTGTAAGCCCTAGTTTGATTTCCCACAAAATCACATTAGACATGGATTATTACTTATTCAGTGTGACCACGTTGTTTTTTTTGTTCAAAGAACAAAAATTTCCTTTCAGATTTTCGAGCTCAGCTGCTTGTTCATGTGATCACTTTATCTTTCACAAGAGCGAGAACCGCTAGCCCTGACTTAGCCCGTCCTGATTGCTTTTCCATCGATCACAGGGAGGAAACCTCTGTTTTGCTTATAATGTCTTTATCATTGACAAATAAGACACTGTCATAAGAAGCTTAGACACAACGTGGGAACAAAGATGAACGCAAATCACGGTGACATAGAACTGAAATAAAAGTTAGGAAAGTTGTTCAGTCATCCCCATGGCGCTGTTGTCAGCGGTATGTGAAATCAGAGGGCCTTTCACTAATGTCCCACAAAACCTTGTGTTGTTCGCTCTTCTTGTTTAATTGCAGTTGGCAGCAAGCGTTACCCCAACTGTGCAAAATGTAAAATGTATAAAATTCTATGAAGAAACACTGAAAATGCAGAATAAGACCAGACCTGAAAAGTTGACTTGGTGTAAGAAACCTGGTGTAACATTAACAATATTATTGATTTGGGGTGAATCACTGACTACATCAGATCCAAGCGCAATCTCGGAAGCCATCGGCTATCGGTCTGACGACGATCTCGGGGCGACGGCCAATATTTCGGGGGTTCCGGTGTAGCCGGTGGCTATCCGGATAACGCGACATCCGGGCCAAGACTTTTAATTCAATTAAAAAGTCTGCGTTCAAATGCAGAATCTGTTCATAGACATTAACCCAGGTGTGACTCAACTTTTCTCTGAAGTCAGCTTTTCAAGTTGTTATGTATAAAAAAAATGATACATGCTTTAAATACCGGACCACGTGTGCAGCGCATTAACTGCGCGTGCCTCTAGAGGTTGTGAGCGGCAGCCCAAGCTTCCCAGTCAATAATGCATGACAGAAAGATTGAAGACTCTCGCTGCTACTGTCCGTTGGACGGCGACAGGGGGTGTTAGCAGCAACAGGATAAGGTGAAGGCGTGTGATGTTTTGAGGGAAGTAGCAGGGCCGTGAGGAAAACAATCTTCATTCATCTGCAGAGGTTGAGATGTAATCTTCGTGGAAGGCTAAAGGACAGCGGGGTGAAGGCAAGAGGAAATGAAACTGATAAATATCGGAGTGGTCTTTAATTTAGACCTCGTCCTGTCGACCCAGCCCATCTGGCAGTCTGTCCGAGAAGGAATGATTTGGGCATTATGACAGCGATCTCTATTGATCTCTTATTCTACTAAAGCAGTAATACTTTTAGTTTCTAATCTATAGTACCGCTGTGGATGGTCTCCAGAGTTGTTAAAATGCAGAGTATGTCTCCACTTTGTAGTCTCCTCTTTCATCATTGATATGGTGAATCTTTCATAAATAAAATTACATACCTCATCTCCGAACAGCCTGCAATGTTTTTTAAACATTTAGGAGGGATTTAATAATATTTGAGGCAATATTTCAAATAGTTTTAACACACCAATAAGTGGGCTTGGTAATAAAGTGTGTTAAAGTGAGGAACTCAACACATTAGAACAGCATTAGCTTTCTATGTAGCGTACTGCCATCAGTAGCAAAGCAGAACCTTGAAATGTGTTTGGGAACTGCTTTGAGAGGCAGGGAGTCTCTCCTGTTCATTCACTCCAGCAGAATGTGGAAACTTTGATCTTTTATTAACTTCAGAATTTGCTTTTCTCCTCTTGCTCGTGAGGAAAGTGAGAGGCGATTCGTCAAACAGCTCAGAGTCCTCCGCTATCACCTCAGATGGAAGCCTTGATTGCTACTCTTCTTCAACCTGTGACGGGATTAGCTCTAAGGAAATGACCCTTAATACAGGCTATTCCATGCAGTGAATAGCTTCTAAAAGTTCTAAAACAATAATAATACATGGGGGGGGGAATGGCCTTGACAGTATTAACAAAAAAGAAGCACATTTCAAGCTTCTATTCCAGGCCTTCACAGATAACAACAGGAGGCAGCAGATATCGTGGCTTCAGATTCACCATGGCGATGGGTTACCATGTAAGCCCTCAGAGATAATGTATGTGGAAAAAGAAACAGCAGGAATTGTGATTATGATATATTTGTCTTAGAAGTATGGAGCGTGCAGCTTTCTCCGGTATAGGATGTGTATAAGGTATTCAGGAGGTGTATAGAGACTGTGTAGAGGTTTCTGCTCTGGGCTCAGGAGATAGTAGTGAGATCATTAAGACCAAGGAATGGGAATGTCAGGTAGAAGCTGGAGAAAACAAGGAAACACTAACAGCTGTTGAGTGATTATCAGAATCACAATCAGGTTTATTGATAGGTTTATATGAGGAATTTGCCTTGGTATATTGGTGCGTACAATAAACAAAGATAAGAAAGAAAAATAAGAAAGTAGAAGTAAAAAAACAAGTACTGCAAGTCAGAAAGTCAAGAAACATAAATAGAAAATGCTAAGGTTAAATGATGTTTTATGTCTGAGTGAGTATATTCTGTTATATTTCTAAATGGATTTTGTGCACTATAGAGTAAATTATCACTTGCAGACTGCCGCAGGCACTAAAGCCTAATCTTTCTAAAATTGATGTCCATTATATTTTATTGTGTGCTTTGTGAGTTTGGTAAAAAAAAAAGCTGCCTATTCTGACAAGTTCAAGCTCTCTGATTACCAGCAAACAGAATGAATCTTTACTGCTGCAAAAAAGAGCAATCACTGGCACAGCAGCGGGCACCGAACCTTGGGGATTGGGCGAGACCAGTTTTTCCACAGTCATTGTAGAGTGTGAGGTCACTAAGAGATGACAAGGGTGAAAAATGTTTTTCACATCATCACTCTGGAAGAAAAAAAAAAAAAACCCATCCCCCCCGGAGACATGAGAGATCACTCACAATCAATTATGCTGGCAAGGCCTAGAGATGCCTGTCTAGATGCCTGCTTGGCCCTGCAGAAGTGGGACACCTGGGTCAAAACACCCAGCTGCATTAGTCATGATTGCAGCTACTTAACACCACAGGGCAGGGCTCAACGGAGAGTTTAACCCTGCCGGTTAAGAGGGGTTCTGCAGAGAACGTGCAATGGTCCTTCGAGATGCTAAAAATACCTGAAAAAGTTGTCAGATCCCATCTTCCATCTCATGGAGATGGAGGTGGGTTTCCTGTTTACATACGGTACAACACATACTGCTAACAGTCTTGCACATTTTCATTTGGTCTGAGAATAACTGAGGTATTGTGCTTGAATGTGCTCTTTAGCAATGTCATGAGGCTGAGGATGTTTTGTTAGTTATTTTATTTTAAATATTACTACATAATATATGTACAGTACATTGCATGTCGTATGTTAATATGTTACAATAAAATATGTCATTCACATGTTAATCTCTAGTTTCAAAAGTTGAAGAAAATAGAGGAACTTAGTTATACATGTTTGTGGTTGTGATTGCGCAACTGCCTTCTAACTTTCCATAGTTCTTTGTGTTTGTGGCACCACTTACAAGATGGGAGAGAAGAGGAACGCAGTGTGAAGGAAGGTAGTCGCACACTCGTAGCTGCCACGCAAGAATAGTTTATTAAGTTACCAACGTTTCGACATCTTCTTCAGGGTATTGAGGGACATAACAACTCAACAGACATTATATAGGGGATAGGATACAGGCGTGTTCTATCATGAAGAAGAGTGTCCTCAATACATTTGATAAATAGCTCAGGTTTACAATGTATCAAAAAACATCTCCATAAAAATTTAAAATAAACACCTAACATTAGAAAGGCACAATAACTTTTGATAAATAGCTTAGGTTATACAATGTATCAAAAAACATCCTATATAAATATTAAATAAACACCTAATATTAGAAAGGCACAATAACTTTTGATAAATAGCTTAGGTTATACAATGTATCAAAAAACATCTCCATAAAAATTTAAAATAAACACCTAACATTAGAAAGGCACAATAACTTTTGATAAATAACTTAGGTTATACAATGTATCAAAAAACATCCTATATAAATATTAAATAAACACCTAACATTAGAAAGGCACAATAACTTTTGATAAATAACTTAGGTTATACAATGTATCAAAAAACTCTCCATATAAATATAAAAAAACAGCTAGTCTAGAATACAGCCTTATCAAGACACATAATATTAGGATAGACATAGCAAATACTATTTGTAAGGAAAAACCAAACGATTGGGTTCCTAAGGAGGAGACTATAAGGAATAAACATTATATCTCACAAATAGATTTAGAAAGAAAATTGTAGAATATTTTTAGAAAAACATTTTTTATATAGAAAAAACAATTTATTATAGAAAAAACAAATATATATAAAAGGTTAAGGACAAAGTTTGTTTCTGGCACCAGTAACGTACATGACATCAGCTTTTCCTGCAAGTCTCCCTGTTCCACAGTGAAATTGGGTTAGGCATTTGCAAACCCAATTACCGGTTGATAGAAGGTGTCCAATGTGCCACCGTGGGTGTAAAAAGGTCGGGCGGCACCATTGATTTAGGCGTTCCTGATTAGATGCTCTTGGGAGATTGAGTTTCATTTTTCAGGAGAAGGCAGCAAGAGTAATGTTATGGGTAGGGTTGCACGCAAACTCCTCATTTGTGTACCCAGAGGAGTCTGATATACATGATGCCCGTTTATCACGACCAGAGACCAGCAGGACAGGGACACGGCAGTTTCATGGAGAAAAGATAATCTGCATGTTAGCAGGAAGGAAGAAAAATGCTGTCAAACAGGTTATATATCTTTCTGGAAGAGAAACCTGTTATTTCTTTTCATTAATCCTTTATTTACAGTGGCAATCTTGAAGATTTTAACTTAAATAAATATCTGTCACTATCTATCGCTGAATGAGGTAACACAATGGTGATTGAGCCTACGGCCCACTGATGAAAGCTCTTGCATTTGCAGTATTATGAGTATTAAGAACCGGGTGTTTGTGGCGACTTCCCCGCCATGCATTCAAATCACAAGCGTGATGCGTTTTCCCTTTGAAGTGAGGTCCAAAAACACACCTGCAATTACTGCTTTTCACCATAGGTGCCGCCAAAGAGAACGAAACGGAGATCTTCGAGATTGCCACTTTAACCAGGTAAAAGTCTCATTGAGATTAAAAATCTCTTTCACAAGAGAGACCTGGCCAAGAGGGCAGCATAAAACAACACAACATCAAGGTAACATACAAGGACTACAAAAAGACATAATATTTTGTTTCACACAAGTTAGAAACAGACAGGTACAGTGTAAATATATAAGTTAAAAGCAGAGGCATTGACCAATAGTGTTACTATTAGTGTTAATAGTGTTATTCCCTAAAAGGTAGCAACTCAGTCAATTTTAAATCTTTAAACTCTTTAAAAAGCATTCCAAGTAGAGGGGGCCGAGTACCTAAAAGCTTTTTCTCCCATCTCCGTCCGGACACGGGGAACAGACAGCTGCAGTGATATGCCACAAATGCATGTCATTCTCTCCTGTTAAACTCATCAGACTGTTTAGATAGCTGTCACGCTAATTTGGATCACTTGGAGTGTTTATGTCACGGAAGGATTAACAGATTTCAAATAAGCTTCGCTGCAGTAGGAGAGGCTATACACATCCCTCTCCCAGAAAGCCTCTTCTGATATGTCTTTCAAACAAAGCTGTATTGCAGTACATCAGGTCAGCATGACACTGGCACAAAAAGAAAGATTTGTTTGTTCTCCTTTAATAGCGACAGAAACAAATGTTTAAAAGGAACGGAAAGTCAGCATTTCCATTGTTAGCTTTACAATCATTCCTATATAGGCCATGGGACAATCAAGATGTGCAAGGTAGTATACCTCCAGCATTGATGCATTTCAACTCGGTTTAAAATAATGCATCACCATGGCAACTCAGTGCTGCACAAGCAATTTGAAAGGGGTGAATAATTATCAAACTTCCCTTATATCAATACTTTTGTCCTGTCATAAATTATATTCTGTGTATGCATTTATGGTCTAAAACCTACAGTAATGTTATTTAAATAATGGCATTAAAAATGCGCTGTGTTCATTAGTACATTCACCAGTTTTTATTAGATGCATTAGATAATAAATAATACCTCGTTAAGTCATTATGAGATCAGCTCATTTATAGTCACATTTAAAATGTATCTATGTTACTTTGCAACGGTATTGCTTCATTATGCAGCAGAACAAATATAAGAGGCAGAGTAGGTCAGGAAGGTGAATCAATATCCTCTTTCCCACTATAATAAACTTCACATCACTACGTCCATGCACTGGCTCCTTGCTACTGTGTTAAAAAGTCCCTCAAAGATTTTTCAGATTCTTTATTTTATAATAAATGCTATAAATGCTTGAATTGGCATCAGCTTAAAAAAACTACTAGGAAGCTTTAGAGTTAGTTTCTTAAAGGGATATTTCACCCAAAAAAGAATATGTCGTTATCTACTCAACAGTGAAGTTTGTACGTCCATATGACACACGGTGACTGAGCAAAGATCCAGCTCAGCCTTCTCCTGAACTATTGAAGGGAACAGAGACTCTTTAGAGTTCCAAAAAGGTGAAAAGATGACCATTATATAATAATAATAATAATAATAATAATAATAATAATAACTTTATTTATATAGCACTTTTCAAAAACAAGCTACAAAGTGCTTTTCAAAGACATAAAAACAAGAGAAATTACCAGATAAATAATAAATGGAAGAATAACTGATTCAAGAGAAAGCAATTCTGAAAAAGTCCATTTTTAAGAGAGATTTAAAAGCCTGCCTGATCTCCAGGTCATTCCAGAGTCGTGGGGTCCTGACTCCGAAGGCTCGGCCTCCTCTGGTTTTTAGCCTTGACCTAGGAATTACTGACAGACCTCTGTCGGAGGATCTCAGGCTGCATTCAGGCTCGCAATGGGTTAGTAAGTCAGTGATATAATCAGGGGCCAACCCCAAACCTGCTTTAAATGTAAGCAGTAACATTTTAAAATCAATTCTAAAACGTACAGGTAACCAGTGTAGAGATGCTAATATAATAATAGGCATTACGTGGAGTGTAAATTTCTCCAAACAGCTCATGCAGCATAATCCAAGTGCTGTCAAGCCAAACTATTGCACTGTAAGTCTAAAAGCTTGATATTTGTGCTAGTATATTGTGTAATCTTCACTAAAACCTTTGTTTATGAAAGTGTTCATGCTGGCGTGCACATTGTGTGTTTACGTTGGCAGCGTGTCTATGTCGAGCAGAGTGTGAACATGAGACGTGTGGCTGGGCGCCAGCGTGAACACTTTCGTAAATAAGGGTTTCAGTGAAGATCTCACTAAATACTGGTGCAAATATATTCTATGAGATCTTTGCTAGCTCACTTGCTGTGTGTTATATGGGCATGCAACCTTCACCAGAGCGTTGACTGACATGGGGGTAGATAATGGCAAAATTTTCATTTTTGGGAGTTTATTTCTTTTTAGTTACATGTATATGAATATGTTACATGCAAAAATTCAATAATAATAAATAACTTTATTTATATAGCACCTTTCAAAAACAAGTTACAAAGTTCTTAAAAAAAATAAAAGCAGATAATAAAAGTAAATAAGAGCCAAAACTTAAGATATAAGCAAGATAAATAATTTAAATAGTTACGACAAATACCATCAGTTAAGTAAAAGCCATGAGATAAAAGTGAGTCTTCATTAGAGATTTAAAAGAGGATACTGAGTTTTTCCTGCCTGAGTTTTCACAGCTATGGGGCCTAAACAGCAAAGGCCTGGTCGCTTTTAGTGACAAGTCGAGATTGTAGAACCATTAGTAGAACCCTGCTGGAGGATCTCAAGCAGCGATCAGGCTCATAGGGAGTTAGCAGATCACAGATATAGGCAGGAGCCTGACCATCCAAAGCTTTAAAAACAAGCAGTTGAAATCTTAAAATCAATTCTAAAAGTCACAGGTAACCAGTGAAGGGCAGCAAGGATTGGTGTTATGTGGTCACTTATCTTAGTACGTGTTAAAAGCCTGGCAGCAGCGTTTTGTATCAAGTCTTTGGGTGTTTCGCCTGCTGATACCAGAATAAAGTGCAATGCAATAGTCGAGTCTGGAAGAGATAAAAGCATGTATGACCTTTTCTAAGTCTGCAGAGGAAAGGAATGACCTGATCTTGGTTAGTTGTATCAGTTGGGCAAAGCAGGACTGCAGCACAATGACTTGTGCAAAAATGCTGAAAATGTGATGGCATATGTCCCCTTTAAGACTTCTGAAAATTACGGTTTGTCTTTTTTTTATTTATAGTGCACAGCTGTCATTATATTATTTATGATCTTCATAAGAGTTCATTGTTGTTTTTAACGTAATGGTCATCATTTCTTTTAGTAGTTTCACCAAGTAGTTTCACCACTTCCTCTTTTCCACCTCTCTGGGCCACGTTCAGCGCTGTGGATCCAGATAGGTCCAGCAGCGTCATGTCTGCCCCATTCAGGAGCAAGGCCTTTATGATCGGGATGCAACCATGCTGAGCAGCCAGGTGTAAAGGTGTGGCCTTGCCCCAGTTAACTGCATTGACATCTGCATGATGTGAGATCAACTGGAGGACGCTGGGGAAACTGACACTGTTACAGGCCAAATGCAGTGGCGTCCAACCTCCACTGTCCTCTGACATGTTTGGGTCAGCTTTGGCTGCCAGGAGCTTGGGCACCACTTCCTGCTGGCTGTGGTGGCAGGCTAGGTGGAGGGGAGTCCATCCATTCCCACCCCTAGCATTCACACAGCCGCCCTGACTCTCCAGCTGGAGCACAGTGGCCTCGTGGCCCCTGAGGGCCGCCAGGTGTATGGGTGTCCAGCCCTGGAGGGTCCTGGGATCTGGGTTGGCCCCATTTGACACCATCTGCCTACAGATGCCTGTGTGGCCCTTCAGAGCGGCCAGGTGGAGCGGGGTGTAGCCTCTGCTGTCCACACCGTCAACCTGTGCTCCTTTCCACACCAGGTGCCTAACAACCCTGTTGTGACCTTCCTCAGCTGACAGGTGTAGGGCAGTGCAAAGAGAGCGGTCAGTAGCGTTGGGGTCCGCTCCCTTGGAGAGGAGGAGCTTGACGATGCTGAGGTGCCCATAGACGCAGGCCAGGTGAAGAGGTGTCCTCCCCTGAGCCTCCTCCCGTTCCCCGACCGCCCCGTCCGACAGGCGCGACAGCAGGAGACGCACCACCGCTTCGTGGCCATTCTGGCAGGCCAGGTGAAGGGACGTCCAGCTGGCTTTTTCTTTCGCCTCCGCCGCTGCTCCGTTGTCCAGTAGCAGCCGGACCATCCTGTCATCGCCGTTCTGAGAAGCGAAATGAAGAGGCGTCCACTGGTCGCCGTCCGCCAGGGTCGCCTCCGCACCGTGCTCCAGCAGCAGGGAGATGATGTCATGCAACCTGAAGAGAAGTTCTCAGTTTACGTTTAGGTTTTAGTCTTTCAAATGAACTTGAAATTCAACAAAAGAGTTGAACAGACCCAAACAGATAATAGAATATTTTAAGACCAATGTTATTATAAGGCTATTGTTCATCCAAAGGCCTTTGGCTCAGTTTACAAGTACTGCCAAACTTATCGGAATAGCCAGCTACTTTATAGAACAATAAGTCATTCTTGTGTATACTCTATATAAATGGCCTCTGAAATGTTTCTTTATACGGACCTGTGCAAAACAGCAATTATGAGAGGAGTGTAACCTCTGGCATTGTGACAGTTGACATCAGCACCCACACTAAGGACACGCTGGACGCTTTCTGCATCCCTGCTGGCTACGGTGTAGTGGAGAAGACTGTTGTTATTTGAAAAGCGCACGGACGTATGTTCTCTTTTCACTGACTGCCTGAAACTGTCAAAGTCCTTCTTTGACAGGAGCGAGAGAATGTCTTCCCTTCCATACTGGGCGTCTGTGAAATGAAGAGAAAGTAAATGATTTAAGAGATTTTGAAGATAAGCTCTTCAGACAGCAGCGAGAGCGCTGAGTCGTAACCGCTAGACCGACTGGGACAGTCCTGCCGTCCTGCAAAAGGTAGCCTATGGCTTCAGTATTTTGACGCGATAGATTTTGATTAATATGAAGCAGCTGGCTGGGAATTGAACGCAGGTTGCAGCTGTGAGAGCACTGACTACCCAGTACCTCATCTTGGCCCTCATTTTTTTATAGATAATTACTATTCTGGTCCCGACAGCTTGCAAATTAGGCAGCGCTGATTGGGCCACGTGACGTATCGCAGCTTGAACACGCGGGCCTGCTCAAATGCCGCTGTGACATCTAATTCCTTTGCACAATTCAGTATCACTCCGCATCTGAGAAAAAAAGACATTAGCCAAACTACGATAGACGATCGTGGGATTGCTAAAGTGCTTGGCTTGCTCAGTCTTGTTGTAACTAAGCTATTCGCTATAAAAAAAAAATCATTTTTCCATGTACAGTTTAAGCAACTACGTCTGTGAATTTCACGTGACTTTCAAGATAGCGCTAATGGGTGACTAATTTCAGGAAGATCTGGTGTTAATTAAGCACTAGCACATCTCAGGAGAGCCGATTTTTTGAACCATCCATCCATCTTCAACCGCTTGTCCTGTTTTAGGGTCGCGGGGGGTGCTGGAGCCTATCCCAGCTGTCATCGGGCATTTTATTTTGAACATTATTATTTATTAATAAAAATTTAAATTTAAATCAGCTAAAGGGCGTTCGGCCTTGAAGCGGGGCCCCGTAGCTGTGATATAATAACCATATACCATGGCCTGTCGTGAGCTATTGCTTAAATACACACCAGTATCCAAGAGAAAAGATCATTTGAATGTTAGCAGGAAGGAGAAAAATGCTGTCAGACAGGTTCTATACCTTTCTGGAGGAACAAACTGGAAGAGGAATGATTCATGTCATTCTTTGCTGGTGAACTCATCAGACTCTTTAGATACCTGCCGCGCTAATTTGGATCACTGCCAAGATTAACAGATTTCAAATAAGCTTTGCTGCAATAGGAGAGGCGCTTTCAGCTTTATCTCATACTACAGTCCCAACCTAAAATACACATCCCTCTCCCAGAAAGCCTCTTGTGATATGCCTTTCAAACAAAGCTACATGTACTAAACACTGATAATAGCATTAAATCAAGGTGACGCACAAGATATCTCTGTCAGTGCTGCTTGCTACTGTAAAAGTTATACCTCGTGTGATATGTCTGCTGTGAATTTTACTGGGGTTAGTTGAAGTACATGGGCGTGTGGACAAATGTACCTGCACTACTTCATTAATCAGCTGGCACTGAGCAAAACATTAAACGCATCAATAATCCATTCAGGTTTTTTTAACACTGGAGAGTAAATGAGTTTAAGGCTGACTTAATGTTGCATCATTTATTCTCTCTATTTTTCTCAGTAGTTGACTGCTTTTCAGTACTCAATTAAAAATGGCACGGCGTTGGAAATATCACTTTTTTAAATGTCAGCCCTGCAGGGTTTTTTTTATACAGCAAAGAACACGATTCTCCATCCCTCTCTACCTGTGTGCTCACCCGAGGGAAGGTCAGGCATCTCAGGCAGAAACATCTAAATTAGAATGAAAGAAAACATTGCAAAAGTTAACAGCCATTGCATCAATCAACATAAATTATTTTAAACGACATGTATAAATCAAGAGCTAGCTATGGTTATTTTATAGCCCTATACAGTATATGATGTATGTCCTTTTACCATGATCTCATACTGAATGTACGAGAATGCTGTTTAATTTTGTTTGACATGCGCCTGATTAAAAATCGTATACGTGACAGATCATTCCCACGTGATTTGAGAGAGAAAGAGCTTGAGATATTTTCTTCTACGTATTTCCTAGTAATAGCATGAAACTGTAGATAATAGCTGTTTCTGTACTGTATTTTGAAAGTAGCATAGCATGCAAAACATACTATCTGTGAAGGAGAAACTATCCAGGGGTAGTTTGGTTTCTCTCCTTGTTCCCCTTTCCTGTGAGGTTTGATCGCTCCAGGAATCTTCAGGACTTCACTCAGAGCCTCCGTTGTCCTCACAGTATCTGCAAAACAGAATGACAGGCAAGCGTTATACTCCTGAATTTTCATTATCACAGAACCACAGTACAAATCAGTGCCCTCCTACGAGAACATGCTGTTGATTATAACGGAGTAGAGTTTTTAGATTGTATGACAATTGTTATGACAATTTTCATCTAACCTGATGTGCCAGATGGTTTGTTATACAGAACCATCTGAAAAGTTGTCTTTGGAAACTGTTTGGAAAAGGGCGGGCACTTTAAAAAAAAAATACTTGGCAGGTGATTGGATGAACCATCAGTCTATCACCATCTATCGCAGGCTATCATAGGACACTGATTGGTCCAAACCGCTGTGGTTTGGCCACAATCGCATAACTTGAACCCTGACAAGATGGATTCTTGCGTGATCTTGCGTGAACTTGTGATTGTAAATTTTAATCTGCCTGTGCACCAAATATTAAACATCTCTCTGAACATCTCCCTCTGCAAAAAAATAATAGACATTGTTACCTTTCCCAACAGACAGAGAGATAATTTCCCTAATTGCATCACTTGCATGCATAAATGACACAGATATGGAGACAATAAATGAAAATTGTTTTGAAACCATGCAAGTCAGACTAGGCACTGAATAACCATGAATAACCATGACACTTATTAATATTCATTAACAGGACTGATCAGGCGTTAATTGCTTGTTTGACTAAAGGTGACCTGCTGCCTCTTGTGTAAATTATTTAATCAGATTTGAATTTAAGTATTTCACTCTGGTGAGGCATTACACATGAGAACATAACGTGTTCTTTCTCAGTAACACTGAGCATGTGACAGCACACTGATCGTGGAATTGATAATTAGAAACTTAGAGCCAAGACGGAAACAAGATGGATTTGTGCTGCGTTGTGTGTGTGTGTATGTGTGTGTGTGATTACATGCGTGTGGTTGTGTGTGACCGTTGTTTATTCACATTGGAATTGACTTGCAGGGTAGGAGGACTAGCATTACAGTACCTGAGAACGGTGGCCTCTTTCTGTGGTCCTGGTCCCAGCATTGCTGCATGATGCTGATCATCTGGTCACACTCCTGAGGCTTGTCTTCAGGTATCCTCTCTACACTGGGCCGCTTACCACCTGAAACCTGTATCAGCACCGTGGTCACACTGCTCCCTGGGTCCACACAACAGAGGGAAGGAGAGAGGTTCAATACACGATGACAAATGCAGAGGACGGACAAGGTGGCCATTTTGTTCCTGTTGATTATGTTCTATTTGCTCCCAGGGGGCCACTGATGGATATATGATGAAGGTAATATTCAGACCTCGGTGTCAGAGTACCATTCACTGTAAAATATAATTAGCTGGCTTTGTTTAAGAATTGTATGCAAACTCGCAGAATATGTGTGTGTGTGTGTGTGTATGCGAGTATATGCCTGCGTGGATGTCAATAGGTTGTCAGTCAATTTGTAGTGGAGATTATTAATTAGCTCGTAGCTAAATCTGGTACAAAGCATTTTTTCTTTTTGATTGAGATGAATGTATTTTGTACATGGTCTCTGATATAAATACATTTAATAAACTAAATTTTATTTAATTAGTAATTTTAATTAACTACTACTCTGACTACTTTGGGTGTACAACACATGCTTTGTGATTAATTTTGTTTGCACTAATTATAGATAGATCGATAGATAGATACTTTATTCATCCCCTTGGGGAAATTCAGGAACTGGGATTATCTGGGCACTGGTTTCAACAAAGTTAAAGATATTGCTCATTACAGCTTTGACCCAACATTTATTTAGTTTATATTCTATACACTACACACCCATTAGTCTGATTCACTTGCTCAAATCAAATCAAACATATTGCCTTGAGCTAGCTTGTGTAAATGCTACCAAGCCAACTTACTATATGTAATTACTATGATTACACATTCACTGATTTACCTACAAAACATAGGACATTGTTAAAAGTAGGGGTGTAACATTCACAAAACTCACAGTTCGGTTCGAAACGATTCGGTACATCTTCAATACAAGAAAAAAAGAAATGCCTGAAAATGTAGCCTACTTTCCATTTATAATTTCTATTAATCAAAATGTAACGATATACATACACAACAAAGCACACCAATAAGACATTTGTTAGCATTTTCAGAGTTAGAAGACGAAGACTAGAATAATGTCAATAAAATCACTTTTATTTTATTTTGTATCTCAAGATATCTTTTGTATCTTGCATCCCATATTATAAGACCTTTTCCAAACATCTTGTAGAATAATAGCATGCTGGCAATTTTCTGATGATTAAATGTGCAGTGTTACAAAGGCATACGTTCCTACCTGGGTAGGGTTTCTGCTGTGTCAGGATCTCCCACATCACAATTGCAAAGCTACAGATCAGAGCAGACATAAGCACTATGATCACACTCTTTTCTTCCTGTAAATACCCCATTCAATTACATCTACAAAGAAGATACTAGTAATGCTATTCAATGAGTTTGAAACTGTCATATTGTCAATTGTCAATAATTGTGACAATTATTCATGAAGACCACCGACGAGAAAGTAATCAGTGTTTCAAGGTTTAAAAGCAGAAAAGAAAATATAAAGAGCAAGTCTAAAGAGCGACTGGGTGAACGAGTGACAGAATAAAGGTTATTTTATGCTTCTGCGGAGTACATGTAAAAATGGGTCTCCGCTGGTGTCGTGCAGAATGTGGCACGTGAGAAGATTCGCAGACCAGGTCTGTGTAGATTTGGCACCACCTCAAGAAATTAACTGCGCATAGTTTTAGCAAACATCATCCTCATACGCCGCGCAGAAGACGACTGGTTGACTGGTGAAGTGAGGTGGGATTTCCCCCAAAGGTCGCTCATATAGTTCACTTCCTGTTGAGAATTTTAAACAACTAGCGTAACAATTCGTTTTTTCAACGTTCTCTCTCGGTTACTGGCACGGGCCAGTCAAGGACGGGCGATAGTATTACAGAAGACAGAATTAATGAGCCTTGTTCAATACATCACCATCTAAGGCAGAAATGTAATTACGAGGCCTGGGCAACATAATGAACAGGTATAAATGTTCTGCCCGTTTGCGAGCGCCGCACACAACCGAACGCACATCACGCACATCACGCAGTCTACACAGAGCCATAAAACAAGAGAGAGGTGACAGTGCTGACGGTGTATGGGTGGAATTGGCCATTAGTAGCTCACCTGTAAACATCAAAGGGTGTTCCTGGAGGCTCAGGGCACTGGTTGAAGGTCTCTGG
Source organism: Polymixia japonica (assembly GCA_900302305.1). Classification (NCBI taxonomy): domain Eukaryota; kingdom Metazoa; phylum Chordata; class Actinopteri; order Polymixiiformes; family Polymixiidae; genus Polymixia; species Polymixia japonica. The sequence continues at coordinate 2,557 of OMKK01055717.1, read as the reverse complement.
GGGAATGTAACTTATGTTCCCTCTCGCTGTCAGATGCTCCATGAACGTCTTCTTGGTCAAATCCTGTTCCCTTTTGATTAAACCAAAATCTGAAATCTTGTGAATGAAAAAATATAAATCAGAGCCCATAAATAGCATTCGTTGCCTTGCACAGGTCATGAGAAAGAACAAAAGAATCCAGCTTCAAATAGTTTCCAGCTAGTTAGAATTGTCAAAAGATCCTCAGCAAACTTTGCAGGCTCATTACATTCACTTCAGTGCAGAAACGCTAGCTCTTCAACCTCGGCTTTGCTCACTTTGACATGGAGGTGATCATCTAGCAGGATGTTGGAAGTCTTGAGGTTGAGATGGAGAATGGGGGGCTTCATGCTGTGGAGAAAATTCATGCCCATTGTGGCCTCGTGAATCATCTGGAACTTCTTGGGCCACATCAAAGTGTGACTGGCCAGGAGATTGTCTAAGGAGCCGTTACTCATATACTCCATCACCAGAGCAGACGGATCACTGCACAGCCCGTAGATGGACACTATATACTTGAATTTCACTTTGGCTACCTCAGAGGCCTCATCTAGTATTGTACTGTGAAAACAAAATGAACTGTTAGTGAAGGTGCCCGCGTAGGGGCGTTGAATAGGTGTTTTGAACTTGACCGATGCTCGCTCTTGCTTCCTTCTCAAGAGAAGGATACAAAGACAATTGAATACAAAGAATGATGCAAATTTACTTCAAGGCATTGCTGTAAAATCAGAAGGCTAAATTGAACTAATCTGGTGGCAGGATACAGTACAGGATTCATTATACAGTACTTTGTGCCAATAAAAACAAGTCCCACCTGTAACAGCTGTTTGCAGACAGGCTCCTGTCAAAGCGTTTCAGGGCACATTCTTCTCGCCAAAGCTTGAGCTTGACTCGGTACACCTGGCTAAATCTGCAGTCCGCCACTTTAATCCAGTCAGTCTCAAAGTCATCCTTCCTGAAGTTCCTGACCTTCCCAGGGGCTCCGTCAAGACAATCCATAAGGACAATGATCCTCTCTGACACACACACACGCCCTCTAATCTCACACACAAACAGGGTTTAGCCCGCAGAGCAACAGCGATTAACAACAACTCCGTCCCGAAGTGTCTCGCACAGGGAAGGAGAAGGAGGTGATGACATAGAAATGCGAGTCGTAGAACATACGTCCCTATTCAGGTCAATGGGAACCGGCAGGTTGAAAGGCAGCACGCGTTTCGCAGAACTAGGCTACTAGGTACTAGGTATATGGGAGGAGCTGGGACAAAGAATGCGTCTGCATTGCAATGTCACAGGGCCGGTTTCAAACTGCTGACATAGCTTCCAGACTTGAAGGGGAAACCTGATGTTCCAGACATATGCTCTGGCTTCTCTTCTTCCCCAGGGCGAGGAGTGATTTATGATCTAAATAAAAAGGTTGGGCAATTGGAAAAATGTTTGGCACTATGGCATCAACAGACTATCGATCACACTACAGAACAGTCTCCATGCTTCATGATAGGTATGCCAGTAGTCATTTGTGTCTATTTATCAATGAACTGCCTAATGAACCGTTAACTGTTGTCGAGGGGCCCTGAAGCAAAGTATTTGGTGCCCTGAAGCAAGGCATTTAACCCCCAGCTGCTCCAGTGTAGCTGTTCAGTGGCCAATAGTTCAAGAGTGTGGTAGTACTGGGCAGCGCCGTGGTGCGCCTGTGAGTGAGCGGGTGTGTGTGTGTGTGTGTGTATATAACCCGCCCTTTCCCATATCTCTTATCTCAGTCTGTTACTGTAGATAATAATTGTGTTCTTGTGTCAAGTTGCTTTAAGGGTTAAATAACTGATTAAATAATTACATGTAAATAGGTGACTTGCAAAGTAAAGGCTGAAATAACATCCTACATTGAAAAGGCTAGTCATGACCTTGCCATTTATGAAGTACTGTCTTTGACTTTAGAAGGCTGAAAAATGTGTCTCTTTTTGAAGAGAAACCCTTTTGTGGAGTTGGTGAACAATGTCTGAAGCATTTCTGCAGATAGCTGTGTTTGATAAATGCATTGTCTGGATGATTCAGGCACTTCAACTGAAAATGTCAGATAAAACTGTTTGATTTCAAAGACAGTTAGTCTCTGTGAAAATACAAGGGCAGTACTATCACTATAGGAAACAAGGCTATCTTCTTTATTTTGCAAGAATTGTAAAGAAAACACATCACACCTCATTTATAAAGACCTAATTTACACTTACAGATCACTTACAGTGAGTTTACGAGTTTAGGTAAACAAATTAATGTGACAGTGCATCACATTCATCATGTTTCTGGATTGTCTGTATCATATTAAGACCTTAGATATTTCTCAGTCTGTCAGATACGTTAACCTCCAAATTGACTCTGACACTTTGTGTTAGAAGCTGATGCATTCATTGTGTGTATGTAGCGCCTCTGGGGTGATACCAAGCATCACTGGGTCCATTTTTCTCATATTTATAATTTCTCTTACTTATAATTTCTCTTACTAATACTCTGGCCTGGTCAGTTTTCAGAGCCCTTTGGCACTGTGTGT
>OMKK01055714.1:0-19646 GCA_900302305.1 Polymixia japonica | reverse complement strand
AGCTGAACAGGGACAAACAGTAAATTCATTCAACTTGCATAAATAGATATGACATCCAGCCACATTCGCTAGTACAAATTCATAAGTATGCAGCCATTTGATGACAAGACGTAATAAATACACACTGAAACCTTGAGTTGTCCTCAATGAGACAGCTTTCATTCTGGACATTATAAAGGCAGTTGTCCATAAAACAACTGTTTGTAATCCCCAGGAATAAAATGAAATGTAAAAGGTTTGGTTCGACTATGTGACTGCTATTTCATATTTTGTCCAGAACAGAGTTACTTAAAACTTGCCAATTGTGTTAAATAACAGAAAATGAACACAGACCACCCACCCAAAATAAATTAACAAAAAATAACTTAAAATTATACATTTTCTTCAAGTGTGTCACAGATACAATACCATATTACAAACATCCACAGTAGACTGAAGGATAGGATGTCTTCACGCCCTTCCCTATCAGTTCTTAAACAAAAACAGAAATAAATGCTATGTTTCTACTACATAAGGATAAAATACTTGATTAAGTAAAGACAACACACTTGATTAAGTAAATGCACCTGCTCTAGATCAGTCCTATTTCATGCGCAATGATTTTACAATTCATGAAATCACTGAGCCTGGACAGAATATCTTACTGCTTAATGTCTAGAAATTGTGAGAAATAAGGAGTGAATCCATATATGATGACAGCAGAGAAGGTTTGTGGTCGTGTTGTTAGATTGTGAAAGAGAAAAAAATTACATCATCCATAATTGGTCGGCTTAGCGACACGTACACCTGGTAGCAACCATGTCTTCAAACTCTTTGTAGACATAGGATCCATCTTCTTCAAAGATCATTACACTTAGAGGGCTATAATGGGATGGAACGCATGAGGGCCTGGGCACAGAGGAGTCAAGCCTCTCATAAATGATGTTTTGCACCATGGTGTGGACAGGTGAACCATAGATGAAGCCCATGGTCCTTGGGCAGATGCCTCTGCAATATCTAGGGTTGTACTTAGGAGGGAAAACGATCCAGTGATCCAGCTTGAGCTGGCTGAATCTCACCCTGAAATCATACAAGGCACAGTCACTTGTTGGGAATTCAGAGCTTGGAAGAAGGTCAGGTAAGTGGAGATCCAGACTTTGCCCCCCTCTTTTGCTCTTTGGAGAGTCCCTCCTCCGTCTCCTCTTATGAACAATCCTTTGTTCCGGTTTGAGCTGCATCTGCTTGTCAAATGTGTTTGATGCAGTGGCTGGCCTTTGTCCTGCTTTGGAAGTGAACAGCAACCTCTGGTGGGCCACTTTACTAGTGTCATTGAGGTACAGGAGCAGAGGGGGAGGCCTCAGGGTGAGCTTCACTGGGCCTTTGTGCGTGTTGCTTCTGGTTCCTTGGTCGTCTGTGCAGGTCAGGTTGATGAGCAGGTGTAAATTCTTCTTCTGGAACTTAAAGAGAGGGTGGAAGAAAGACGTGACATCAACTTCCACCCAATTCTTTCTGCGTCTTCTGTGTGTGTGCAAAGTGAAGTTGGCGGTGTGGTGGGCACTAGGACACAACTGACACTGGTTTGAGTATTCCTGTTCCTTGATATTCAGGTAGCACACAGAGGTAACAGATGCTGCCTGGTGTTGGTCAAAAGAGTACAGCAGGACAGATTTCAGAAGCTGTTCTTTGTCTTTCACTCGATCAAGGTTGTAGGAAAGATCTTGCATAAAAAACTCTGAGAAATAGAGGACACTTGTCAGTCTCAAAAAGTGTCCATCGACTATTACTAAAAATTGTATCAACCACAATCAATAAATACAATTTAATCAAATCAAAACATAAAGTTACAAAATTAAGGCCAACATTAGAGTAACTTCATATTTTTGTTGCCATGTATGTTTTTCTCCACTAGAAAAATCAAACATTTATCCTTGTATGAAAGGCATTAAAACAAGCCCCTCTGTTTTGATATCTGATGTATCCCTGCTTGGCTCTTGTAATCAGCTTTCTTGTAATCCCATTTAAACAATTCTAATACACATACTGTAGCCTACCTTTGATAGACTACATGATAAACATTTTTGAGACAATGCAGGTTGCCATTATTTCAATTATATGGTTGTAACAGTATCTCTGATACTCCTAGTTCCTTTTACCACGTTGATTTTATCCCATTAGCCAATTCCCAACACTGTTGATGTGAAACTGCCCGCCTCTATTGCTCAAAATATTGTGCCAAGTGTCATTATGGCATTTTACAACAGGCTTTAGTGACATAACATTTTTCAGCCAGTGTGCTGCATGATCATGACGCACCAACTTGACCTTCTCACCTTTGCTTTGGTGAAGACATTCATCTCGAGGTTTTATCAGGCGAACTGTATTGTAGAGGCTATTCCCATCCAAACTCCTCTCCACCCTCGATGACTTCTTGTATAGTTCCGTCATATATTTCATATATTTGTGCTCAGGTTTCATCCTTTTCTTTAAGTCTGTGCTCCACCTCGACGCTCCGTGTTCTGACAAGGCTTTAAACAAGGGGGAGAATATGCTTCCATACGGGTGCTGAGTGGAATCGCCGAGATTGTGCAGCGCGTTGGAAGATCTAAGCGGGCAGCCGCAGATGAGAAGCAGTAGCAAAATAGTGCTAAAATAATTTAGTAGAACTGACATCGGAAATTGTGTCTCCATTATTAATTGCTAAAGCCTTCAAAACTCGGAGAGACTCTCCGGCGAGAGTTCAGGTCAACCGAGCTAAGCACGTGCAGCTGATCAGCCCCAGGTGTTCGCAATCAACGCTGTCACTCAGAAGATGAAAACGTCATAATGGAAACTTTAATAAGCTACCGGAAACGTGACTGTGGCCCATTTGAACTCAGTGCAACGCAGCGTTTAACAACCTGGCTGCGTTAAAATAAATTAGCTCTAGTACTAGAATAAATAACCTCGACCGATAGGCCTAGTTTATACTCAGACTATTTTTTTATTTTTTTATTAGGCCTATATGAATCAAACTATCTTTGTCCTTTGGCCTTTGTGTGTGTGTGGTAAACTTTCAATTGGGTTTTATTTCACAGAAGGAGCCAGAGCTATAAATCAGAACATGTACTATTTTTTTTTAAATCGCTTTCAGTAACATTACACAATTTACAGTTCTGTAGAGTTAATCTACCATTAATCTACCATTATGATGAGGATGCTCAATCAATGAGGATGCTCAAAGATTTGCCTCCTGATGGTTGGGTTTGTTGTCATCGGGAGCATTGGTGAGACTTTCATTTCACTGAACCATCCAAGATCACTGGAATGCCATCGGGGATGTCTTTCCTTAAATTTCCCCCTTCTACATTACTATATTCTATTACAGTGTATAATGTGTGGTACAGAGAAGTGTTGAAGGTGGAATAAGAATGTGTTGGCTGCTGTGTTGAATAGCTACTTTGAGTGCAGTTGTGTTTCATCAGTATCATTGTGCAGGCAACTTCTAGACAACAAGACAAAGGACATTGTTATCACACTATATTGTTTATGCCCACATTGTCTGTGCTCAAACTCTTGTCATGACACAAGGCATTGTTTTTTCTGGGTCAGTTAAAGATAAAGAGTGTCCCCTTCTGTGTTTATGAATCATGAGTTTATTAGCAACTAATCTTTTGAAACACTTGGATGCTGCATACATGGACTTCTATTATTCAAGTCTATGCCCTTTCAGAACTAGGCAGAAACTTGTACTTCTTCCTTTAATCAGTGTGGCTTTGGGACAATGTCTTGTAATTACTTTCGTATGTCTTGTTCTACACATCTTTACCACAGTGAATGAGAAATATAGTTCCCCACAAAAGGAGTCTTTCCTCCTTGGTTTACTCTCTCACATAAAACAAGCATGTGATTTAATTCAAAGGCAACATTCCACCACCCATTCTGACTGCCCTGTTCTGCATAAATAGCCCCCACACAGGTCCCCTTTGCTCATACATATGCTGATAGGCAGCTGTCTTCAAAATAATGGCCTTTTCCAGACATGGGAACTTGTTGTGTCAACAGACTGAAAATTGTGCTGCTGAACTTTGCTCATAGTTACTGGACATCCAACACACTTTTCATCGCCTTTTGATAAGCAAACACCATCATTTGTCAAATTAAGACATTGTCTGCTGTGCAAAATAGGCTAAACATGCTACGTCAACAGCATACAAGTGCTTCCCTGGTGTACTTTCTTTTTTAAAGTTTCCTCATGTTTCAAGGGTTATTCGCATATTCTAATTTAAACTAAATAGATTTAACAATCACACATTGCCAATATATTGTTTGGGTTATAATTTATAAAATAGGTTAAATGAGCACAAAAATATTTTTTCATTGTTAATACATGGAATGTAACAAATATGATTCACAAATTTAGACAGGTTAAGACAAGTAGAATCTGCAGTAAGTACTAAGAGACTACACATTTTTATAAATTACAGACCTTACAAAATCTAAAGAATAATCCCTAAAATTAATTAATCTATTTAAGTGTTACAATGACATTATAATATTATACAAAGTTAAAGAATTTTTTTCTTAGAATTATGGCACTATCCATTGTACCGCCTCTTGTTTTGTCATCCCTCTAAACTTCGCCAGAAGTGGATGAACTTGGTTGGTGCCTTTGTTTCTTTTTGTGTCCTATGTGGGGCTGAAACAGCTTGCTAATTGTGTTCAAGCCTTTAAGCAACTCTCTGCATTCCTCATCTTCTGCCTTGTATCTGTACCTGTCCTGCTGTAGTCCTCCCAGAAGCTCTTTGAGTTCAACTGATACACCTTTGCCTAGGTAGTGGTAGGGCTTCTTCCCATCGTTATCTCTTACGTTCACCTTTGCTCCATAACCTTGCACAAGCAAAACCATGACTTCGGCATGACCATGAATGGCTGCAATGTGCAGAGGTGTGTAGCCTCCATGTGTTTTACTGTTGACATTAATGTAAGTGCCTCTCCTCTTGGAGATGTCCATGATCTTATGCACCATCTCACTGTTGCCGTCCTTAGCAGCCCAGTGGAGAGCTGTGAAACCTGACATGAAGTCCTTCTTCTTTGCCAACTGAGTGTCCTGCAGCAGCAAACCATAGATTTGCCCCCACAGCCCAGCAGCAGTCTTGACCAACCACTCATGAGCCATTGGCTCCAAAGGAACCGACTCAGAGTACTTGGCATCGTCTCCTTGTCTTGTGGTCTTGGTTTGAGGTCTCATCAACTGGGGAGAGCCTGGGCATTGTAACTCCTCTAAATGTACATTTTGGCACGATTGAGAGGTACTCCATCTATCCTGCTCAGAAACTGGATGACAATTCATAACCGGTCCTGTTTGTGAAGGCGCTTTGGGTGCCAACGTGTTCTTCTCTGGAGTTTTATGTTGAGGCAACTCGGAGTTCAATCCATCTGGTCTCACCAGTACAGAATCTCTGGATTCACGACGGGGAGATTTCACCGCTATGACAGCAAAGACAGCGCCAGTTCCCCCAGTCCCGCACACATGCTCACTCGAAATATTCAGGACCTTGACAGTTGCTGTGTCTGTGCTATTTAAGTTACTTGATAAAGGGCTGGCTTTTTGCACATTGCCTAAATCACTTATCGATGAGGGGTTATTTTTGCCATTGTCAATTAAATAGTTGCCATTTGTGTTTGAGGAATAGTGCATATTGTTGTTTTCAAAGTCTGAATACAGTATCTTGCCGGACTCGCCCCGATGAGAGCCACTGTGGTCCGACGCAGAAGGAGAAAATGATGCATTTTGACTGTTAAAACTGTCGTCCATCTCCGATTTCTGCGCGATAACGTGCGTCCCACCTTTAATAAAGTCCCGATATCTTTTCTTCACGACCACGAACTTGACATCGTCGATTTGTTTGACGACGGCAACACTATTCACAAACTTCTTGAATAGATCCCTATTGTGCTGCTTTTCCGCGGGATCAGTGCAGTTAATTTGACTTTTGAAACAGTTCAACAATTCCGAATTCTTCACTGTACCTCCGCGCTCCAGTAAAAAGGTCAAAATAGTTTCTTGCGTCAAATCCATCCTTTACCCCCAACCAAATAGGAAGGATAGCAAAACATAGAAGGAAGACTCTGAGATGATCACACTGCTCTGTGTGTAACGGGAATAACCCCCAGTATGGTGCTGGTGGGTGACATCCCCCCTCCCACCTCACAGATACCTGCTGTTTCCGGTGCCTCTTCAGTTTAGTTCACAGAAATATGAACGCGAAATAAAATGCATGTGTTTTATGTGATTCCCTGTTAAAGCAACGTATGTGCCAAAAAAAGCCTGCATTTTGGCTTTTGGAATCGGTATTCGACAAAAATCCAAATCCAAATCCTGTGTTTATTTTTTTCTATATTTGTAACGTATATGCATTCTGTATTATAAATGCATGGCCGATTACGTGGATATGTAATTAGAGTATTTTATTTTAGTTGGGAATTAAAAAAAAAATTGAAAACCAATGCGTCTATTAGCCCAAGTTGAAGCCAGTATTACATTCCAGCACCGAGGGGGTGTTGCCACGAAGTGGCCATGTTGAATGAATTGAGCCTTTCCCTCTGTAAACCAGGTCCTGATGAAGACAGCTCCTCGTCAATTATATCCACACACTTCTGACGCGTCTGACGATGGCGGCCACCGAAATAGATATTTTCGCTGTAAGTATGACGGGCTGGTCTATAGGCCTGCGTTTACCAATTATCTCCTCACTGCGTCCTAGAACGGCGGATTACACGGACTAACCCGTATTGTTCGCGTAGCCTGATCAGGTGTAGATTGTATAGAGGTAGATTACAGTGATTTGTTTTTCTGGAATGACATGCGAATTCAGTGTTGATGGAGCCTCTTATGTGTTGAGTCATGATCAAAACGATTTCAGGCTAACGACTGAATAAATATAAGTGACGCATTACCGCTCCTGTGCTTTAGTAGGCAATCTCTTGAGACATGCAAAATATAGTTCAGCATCCAGGCATGTTGTCAGTCAGTGATGAAGCGACACGGGGCCCATAGCAACGACAACTCGTAACTACACATTATGACATAGCAGTTACTTGATGTATTCGCGTTACCGCTGAGAAATCCTGCGTTTTTTGCTGAATTGACCAAATGAAACGTACGAGCATTGAAATGTAACACAGAGCAGTAGGATACGATACGATGTAGTAAGCGGATAACCAGCTAAGTAGCACTTCAGGGGGCAGCACTTCAAGGTTCAGCGTTAACTGTTACACTGCTTAGATATAATTTAAGTACGCATCATCTCACTTTTAGTGGTTCGTTTGTCGCAACGGTGTTTTGGAAAGAAAAAAAGTTTGGTATCTGGTCTTATAAAACGGATGACTTTGTTGAGGTGGTGTGTGTGTGTGTGTGTGTGTGGTGGGGGGTGGGGGGCAGAAGGGCAGTTTCTTGGATACCCTCTCACCCTGTGAAATAACATCTAGATAAAGAGTTCTTTGTGTGTGCGAGAGAGAGAGAGAGCGAGGGAGAGGGAGAGAGAGTGTAAGTGAAACAGATGATTGTTGTATTGAGCACATCCTTGTCCTCATGTTGAGCCTTTTGCGAGGTGCCTGCTGTCTTGCCAATGTCCCAGGGTGTCCCGGGATGTATCTGGCATAGGATGGAGGAACAGCCTCCAAGCATATTAATCAGCCAGGACAAAATACAATGTGTGTTATTTGCATTCTCATGCAGATTCTAACTTAGAGTCAACACTTGATCTCACTATCACTACAAATGCAAAGTGATACAAAGTGATACTTACTTTTGGTCTGAGTCACTTCTTGTGACTCTCCAAGTGTGAATTAGAACAAATAAACCAAATCATAGTATATAATCGCAAACCATTTATGTCTATTATGCTAAATAGGCTAATACTTTCTATGCAGGCGAAAGGCACTCCATGTAAAGTATGACCTCAGATATGCATAACTCAAAATGATTCCTTGTTGTTGTTTTGACATACCCTGGGTGTGTTGTTTGACCTTGCCCAATTTCTGTGCCTTTGCCAGTGGAATCTAGTTTATAGTGGTCAGAGAGAACCTTTTTATAGTTCTGGCCATTCAGTGTTTTAAGTGGAAGAGAAGGATGACCTCATGCGCAACAAATGCTCTTAGGCTGGAAAGCACTATGTTGGGATGGGGTCTCACACAAGGACTTCAAAAACCCTTTCTATTTAGTTGTTGTACATGGAAAGCCTACACAAACATTTCCTACGTTGTTTTATGGGAATATAAATGCGATTTATATGTATTTATATGTGATTTATATATAAATCCCTCAGACTGAGGAGAAGAGGAGCCTGGAGCTAGGAGGCCATGTGGGGTTTGACAGTCTTCCAGACCAGTTGGTCAGCAAATCAGTCTCACAGGGATTCTCCTTCAACATCCTCTGTGTAGGTATGTCTGAACTCATCATACATTCCTAATCCAATATTTAAATCAAAATGTTGCTATTACAGTATATGCAACAACGTTGTACATGCAGCAATATTGCATGCAACATGAAATGAGTTGTGTTACCTGCTCAGTGTTTTTCATAACCCAACATGATGAGATAATATCATCTCATTCATTTTCTTCACACAGGTGAAACAGGGATAGGCAAGTCAACATTAATGAACACTCTTTTCAACACAACGTTTGAAAGTGACGAAGCCAGCCATTATCAGAAAGATGTACACCTACGACCAAGGACCTATGATCTGCAGGAAAGCAACGTCCAACTCAAGCTGACGGTTGTGGACACTGTAGGGTTTGGTGACCAGATAAACAAAGAAGAAAGGTACTGATAGATATTGTTTGGTGGTCCATCAAGATTTTTAGTTTGTAGTTTGAATGTTTTTGTGGAAGGGATTTCTTTTTTAAACATTATTTAACATTTCTTTTAAATTGTACACTATCTCAGTACTCACTGATCTATAGAAATCCACTACAGAAATCTTAGATCAGCACTGGCCAGTAATCATTCTTCACAGAAGTGCCCTTGCTCTGCTTTTTAGCCAAAATATGTTGCCATGTGAATTAGAATTAAAAAGAGTACAGAATGACTGGTGTCATCTCAATAGACATTTGAGTGCTCTAACAGCAGGGAGTATAAAAAGAGGGCATTCTTGGCTGCGAGACAGCCATGGCAGAGTTTGTAACCAAGATACTAATATGTCGCAACAGCAAGGCAAACAGAAGTGATAACCTCTGCTGGTGTATGAGAGGATGAATGGAAGATGGCTATGTTAGTATTAATTTTGTTATTTTAAATTTCTTTGCAGCTATAAACCCATCGTTGACTATATTGATACACAGTTTGAAACTTTCCTCCAAGAAGAGCTCAAAATCAAACGCTCCTTATATAACTACCATGACACAAGAATCCACATCTGTCTTTATTTCATCGCCCCCACTGGCCACTCTCTCAAGTCCCTGGATCTGGTCACTATGAAAAAGCTGGACAGCAAGGTGACCTTTTATTCTGGTACTGTGCAATACAACTGTCAGCATATCACTCATCATTCAATCTGTCATTGAAACTGTCTTTTTACACAGGTGAACATCATCCCTGTTATTGCAAAGGCAGACACAATATCCAAGAGTGAACTGCACAAATTCAAGATAAAGATCATGAGTGAACTGGTCAGCAATGGCGTGCAGATTTATCAGTTTCCCACAGAGGATGAGGCTGTTACAGAGATCAACGCCTCTATGAACGTGAGTCCTGCTTTCTTTATCTCTCTCTCTCTCACACACACACACACACATACACCGCACAACATACACACACTGCAGGTTTGAACAGCTAGGACCTGCAAAAAAAATGGGTGAGGTCAGGAGATGCCTAAAGGAGCGTCTGTTTTTAGATTCATTACAGGCCCTTAGTTAATTTGTTTAATCTACATGTCTAGCTAAAAATATTGAAAATAACTTCAGGCAAATGTTCAAAACTGGCAACAAGGGAAACAGTAAATAGTAAAGATTTCATACACATTTTTCCTAAATAGTAGGAAGCCTAAACACAATCACAAATCATGCCATATTTATATTAGACACATGTCAGAAGATGTGAGAATACCTGCCTGGACTACACTTGGTACAGTAAAAACTGATTCAAAGCCTAAATGCTTTCCCACATTTCTTTTGTTGGTATTGCACATTTTTATTAAGTGCACAATGTGGCTATTTTGCAGAGGTAGGCTCTATTGTTTAGATAGACTGTCTCGTGGACTCGGGTTCAAGCCCTCATGTCAGCAAGTGTCCAGGCTGCTGAAGTGTCCTTGAGCAAGATAGTGAATCACCAGCTCTAGGGGTGCTGTTCTGTTGCTGACCCTATGCTTTGATGTCCCTGGAGGGGGGCAAGCCAAATTACAATTTCCCTACTGCAGTCAATAAAGTGTTTCATTATTATTAGTCATAGTGACCTTTTACAGAGAAGAGAGACCGGAAAATGAGGAGAGAGAACTGATAACATAATCTCAGCAACAATTTGAACCCATAGTACATACATTCTTCTAAGCATCTGGTATTGACATAAACACCAGGACACCGCTGGCATTACCTTGGACCACATGATGACATTAGCAAAATAACTCTTTCTGTTACAGGCTCATCTTCCCTTTGCTGTCGTGGGAAGTGTAGAAGAGGTTAAAGTAGGGAACAAGATGGTAAGAGCAAGGCTGTATCCCTGGGGATCAGTACAGGGTGAGTATGTCCAACTCTTTTGAACATGTACATTGATTTGGCAATTACAAGCATCGTAAAAGTCCCCTAAAAGCACAAGCGTTGAGTTAAATACCTACTGTCTCATTATCTCTTAATAGAAAAGCTAATCGTAATTTCATTAAACACTACGTCTGTGAGTAAAGCACTGTATCATAGTAAGCAGTGTCATCATAAAGACTTATACTGGGCACATCTATCTACCTAAATATTATGCCTCTTTGATTCCAGTGGAGAATGAGAGCCACTGTGATTTCGTGAAACTGCGGGAGATGTTGCTGCGCGTGAACATGGAGGATCTCAGGGAGCAAACACACGCTCGCCACTATGAGCTGTACCGTCGCTGCAAACTAGAAGAAATGGGTTTCAAGGACACAGACCCAGACAGCCAGCCCTTCAGGCGAGTTCAGGCTTCGCTGCTATCTCAGTGCAAGGATGGCCATGTATTGCATTTTGAAAGTTCACTTCGTATCAGTGCAATTTTGCAGTCAACCCCTGCTCTCTTATGATGTTGAAAACGGTAGCCTCACATCCATCTGAAGCTGACTTTGATTGGGGAAAGTCCTTTCGAGTGTAAACGTAGACCGACAATAACATCGCTTGTGTTTCTGACCCTCAGCCTACAAGAGACTTATGAGGCCAAGAGGAAGGAGTTCCTTGGGGAGTTGCAGCGCAAGGAGGAGGAAATGAGACAGATGTTTGTCAACAAAGTGAAGGAGACCGAGGCAGAGCTGAAAGAAAAGGAACGAGAGGTAAATCCATAAAAATGAACTCTCATCAAGTAAGACACTGTATTTTGCAGTGTGTCATGCTAATTCCTTGCACTCCTGACTTCTCCAGCTCCATGAGAGGTTTGAGCAGCTGAAGCGGATGCACCAGGAAGAAAAGAGGAACCTGGAAGAGAAGAGGCGAGATCTGGAGGAGGAGATGAACGCATTCAACAGAAGAAAGGTGGCTGCGGAGACGCTAATGGGCCAGGCCCTTCAGGGTTGCTCACAACAGCCCTTCAAGAAGGACAAAGACAAGAAGAAGTAAGTCTGCTTTTCCTATGTTTTTGTTTTTCCTATGTTTCCTTCATTTCTTCATTTCACTTCCCTGTATGTATTTTATTTGGATCGCTTAGCAGTGGTTTGTGACTGGTAGGCCAGGGGCTTCAGTCAGTGTTTACGGAACTAAATAGTCATTAAACTAGATTCTCCAAAGCTAATCAAAGATAATCAGTTAAATGGCACACACATCAGCACGCTCATTCCTCAAGCCATGGACATGCACTCTGCTGGACCGTCTCTGTGGAGTTGGTTGAACGGAGGGGGGAGGAGTAGGACGTGACTAATGAGATAGCGTTACCTTGCCAGGAGCCATGTTGGCTCAGAAACTGATACAGGGACAGATTGAGTCTGACATTGTGTGCCCAGACACAGTAGGAGGGTCACAGCTTGCATGACACAGCCTGATGCTCATGTCTCTGTGCGCTGACCTGCCAGACTGCATCTCAGGCAGGGGCACTTCTGTTTACATACGACTGGTATTACTGTTGAGATGCTGAGACCCTGTGTCATACAGATAATACTCAAACATCCCACATATACACCAACTCATTAAACCCATTGTAATTTTTACAGGAACAAAGATAGTATGTCCAATGGAATAAGTTATACCCCACACTCATAAGCATTTTAAAGCCAAAATTAGTTTTATAGACCTACAAAGAAAAAGCTGTCTTAATGAGGAATAAAACGCGTGATGAAATTTGATGAAATAAAGGTTTGGATCCTCCTTCCTCTTTCACACCAATTTCACAATTTATGTCTTTATTTGCAGTAGTGCCCTCTACTGGACATATGATAATAGGCCTGGCTGATGTAGACTAAAAGGACATTCTATTTGATTTCTCCACTGGGGAAAAAAATAAAAATTAAAAGCTTTAGTTTAGTGCTTAGTGTAATGTATAGTGCCAGTTTCAGGTCTGAAAATAATGATTTGATAATTTTCTTAAAGTTGCTAGTTTTATGTAAGACAACAATCAATGTATTGTTTCAACAAGTCAAGTCTCATAACCAGTGTTGCATCCCGGTTTTGTATACTTTTTTTCCCCTTTTGATTTCTGTCATATTTATCAGATCCTTCCTTTGTGCCATTTTTTTTGCCATATTATTTTTCTTTCCTCTTTTAGTTGATTTATGGAGCAGACATCCAGGGAAACCAGGAATGTGTCTGCCAGCATGGGAAAAGGGACTGTTATATTTGACGTTACTTACTGACATTGTATGCATGGACTCAAAGACACTGTGACAATGCATGTATGGGAGTAGGAGTGCTGTGTTGGCCATAAGCCATTGTGTACTTATGGATCAAAAAGGTAGCTATGCACAGTGGATTTAATTTGTCCCTAATGCTGACTCTGCTAGACATGTGATAACAAAACCATGGACTGTTATCATAACATAGCTTGTGTTGTCTTATGTTCTTGCCATGAATGTCTGTTCATCTGCCGTTGGAAATGTTACTCGTTGTTTCACTCGTTTCCCAGTGAAAGACTCACCAGTATGATATCACTCATGTATGTAGGTTTCTCTAATTCACAAGTTCAATAATTCCAGTGCTGTTTTACAGTATGAATGACATAGCAATATAATGTACATAGTTATATTAATACAGTTATTCTGTTTTTGAACTACTGATAGTTTTGTAATAAGAGACTTATTGTTTTCTAGAAACCATTCTTTGCAACATTGTAAAGAAATGAGGTGAAGGGCTATGGCTGATTTGCAGCGAGACTAAAAAGGAAAGACAAATAAATATTTGCTTGCCTTTACTTTCAAATAAAGAACAACAATGCAAAACAGAATAGAGCATCATTTCATCTGTGTATATTGTTTGTTTGTTCCTCCCTATTTTGCTTGAAATATCATCACATCCCTCATCCGTATTATTGGAAACATACATTGGCAGCTGTTTTCATCATGAAATACCAAAATATGGTATTCATTTTGTCATTTATAATAATAGTCATATTTCTTTGAACACATCTTTTGAACACATTGGACCCAATTTTCCCAGTTTATTTTTGGTGTCAACCAATGGCAGCAAGCAGGACAAATAATGGTCATAACTGTTTAAATCTTCTACCATTATTAGTATTATTATACTTCTATTATGCCCACATATTTATGTTTGTCAGACTTTCTAGTGCTATTGAATAGGTACAGTAAATGATATTGTCCAGGCTGTCTATTTGTCCTCAATGACATGAGTGTTCTTTCTTTTATAGCTTCTTTAGTCTTCCATCTGCGTGCTCCTTAACCTCAGGAAGGAATTTGAATTAGAAGACTTTCTACCACATCAAAGGATTACAGATTAACAATCAACCTTACTATTTTTTACAGTGTGGGATGCATTTTTTTTTATAGAAATATTTCCTGCTGTCCTTACATACTTGCAAGTGAGCCACCTGGAGTCTTCCAAGCCTGCTGAGCTCTCTCCTTCAGGCTTATTAATAAGCAGTGCCCCATAGCATGTTTTTTGCATGGTCTCTGACCATCATCCCCCTATATATTAGAAGATGCTCATTACTAAAACCACAGCTCCTTGTGTTTCCGTACTAAATGTTCTTCCTTCTTTTGGATGCTGTTTTTTATGTTCATTGACTTATCAAGTGACTTTAGTGAATTTATCGGCACTGTGAAATATAAAGTAATTTAACAGTAAGATGAGTTTGCTTTAAAGGGTTATATGGATTGTTATGTAATCATAAGCACTTTAAATCAATTATGGTTCAAATGTTATATTTAAAAATCTATGAAAATTGTAGCCTACCAGATTAACAATTGTGGTATTGTGTTGTGTTGAACAGATCCGATTATAACTATTTTAGAGTTTTAAACTGGACAAACTATAGGCCTACTGTTGTCATTTTGTGTCATTGAAAATGAATTTAAAGACTTGAGACATCATTTCAGACTTAAGTCTATGATTGTCAGTACGCCCATGATTTAAATGGTACCTCTTAATCAAGTAGGCCTGGCTGTGGTGGATTTGTATTTTCTGCTGTAATAAAATATACATAAAAAATACATCTTGTTTTCTCCAGCACACTTTTGAATTTGGGAAAACATGACCAAAGGGTTGAAATCAGCATGTAGTAGGCCTAACCATTGACCCCAACACGATCCAAACGGCTACCACTTCGAGACTGTTCCAGAAACTTTCGTATAGGCGTCAGGTTACAAAACAATGCGACAACGCGGTTTAGAAATTCCTGGTCTATGAAAACTACAAAATTGCAAATAAATCCTCTGCAATTCTGTACAAATCTGTACACTGTCTGCCTCTCTCTCTCTCTCTCTCTCTCTCTCTCTCTCTCACACACACACACACACACAATATATATATATATATACGCTCATTATTTATGCAATTGCACTATAATAAAGGTAGGGCTATTCACCAAGGCCTATGCCTATTTATTTCATCAAACGTGAATGTGTCTTCTACATTGCCCTGGTTAATTATTTATCTAAGGCTAATTTAAGTCTACGTGTCTTCTGTGATTAATGAGATGCTGCCAATCATGTAAATGATGTAACAGAATATCCATATCGACCCTACTAGGACTGCATAGTGAGCTAAAGTGTGTTGCAATTATGGAAAGTGTTCCTCTTCTCAACCAGCGTTCACCCCTCCCATTTTTAAAAGGCGGGACTTGATCTTGAATGACTGGAGATTTGTCGAATGGCGTTTTACAACTGGTAACATCGTCCATCAATGACCAATGAAATCTTTCAATGTTTGGGCATGGGCTTGGTCTTATTCTTGCTTTAATACCTCCAGTTCCCTTTTCCCCATCGCCTTACGCCAAGGGTAGGGGGTGTGCATAGGCGGAAATTTACGAATGCTTAAAACTTTCTTTATGAAAGTTCATACTTACGCTTCATCCTTTCTTTAAACTATTTATTAATTCGTTAATTTAAACGCGTGAACACTTTTCCCACCGCTGCTTTTTCATACAATAATATCATATCACCACTACTACCAAGGTAAGCGATCCTTCTACTTAACGTTATCCTCTTGTATAGTAATACGTTTTATATTCTTTTCGTAGAGTACATGCAACTAGTGCATCTGGGCATGTTGTTAGATTGTTATCAGTAACTGTTATATTCACAATTCTGCAAGTGTAGCTAACTAAACTAGTAGTAGGCCTTCTCACAGGCGGTCTTTATTTAACGTTAATGTTAGGGTTTATTTAATATCCTGGCCTCTTCAATCAGCCTACTGTAGGTAGTAATGGCATAGCTATATGAAATAAGTGAGCTTTAAGATAGACATGGCTGAGCAAAACGGTAGAATAGTAGAATATCAAATGCTATTAGTTAGCTACTTGTAGGCTAGCGATTTGTGTTTGTGTTCTCAGTTGGCTTCTATTTTTTTTTTTTTTTTTTTATTAACGCATTTATCCAAAAACTATATACACAGGGGTAGGTTGTGACAAATAAGATTGTAAAGAAAAATATTTAAGTCTTTACAATAATCTATTCTCCATTGGTTTCTATGGCAGGGAACATGTCCTGACATGACGCAGACTGTAGCTCTGCCTTGTCAGTGACGCACCAGGCGTAGGGCCTGGTCTGTAACTAAAATCGGCCAGATCGTCAAATCCTTTTGAAAATGGTCTCAATGCTGGAGTAACAGACGCTGACATGGACTTTTTATATGATAAACTTGTTCTAGAAATGTTTTATTAACTTTCTGTCCATTGTTACATGTTCAGACATGCCCTCGTTATGAAAATTCTTGCCACCCCTCTTCTAGTCCAGTTCAGTCCAGTTCAATGACAACTGGCTTGGAAATGGGATAGCCATGGGCTAGCCTACAAATTTGGTCATAAGAGATGGGACGCAAAGACAACACTTGTCCCCAGTTTTTTTTCTCAGAGGATATATAATCCCTTCAGTTGACAAACAGCCTACTTAGTTTTTAAGTAGTTACCCTATATGAATGTAATAATGGTCTAAACTTTTTTATCTACCCTCTTATTTCATTTAAGTACAGCTGCTATTTGAAGAATTTTATTCCAAAATGAGATGACCATTCAACCCAAATTCAGTCCCTCTGACAAAAATGAGTCAACTCTAATTTATTTATATAGTGCTTTGAATTACAAAGCCAGTTTGTACCAGGTTAAAAGACAGTAAAAAAAAAAAACAGAACAAAAAGAAACATGAGGGAGTAACAGTGTAATTAAGATGAGTTTAATTGACAGTCGGCCGATTTTATGCTTGGGAAAAGGTGATTCCACAATCTCTGGGCTTCTATGCCAAAGGTCTACCCATTACTTTTAACAGACCTTGGGACAGCTAGCAGTCCCTGGTGAGTGGACCTGATTGCTGGCATGAAATTAAAACTCACTAGTAATAAATATTGAAGTTGGCTATCTTGAGCCCTTAATGACAAAACTGTAACATTTTAGAGGATAATCTGTAATATTCAAATATTGAGGATGGATATATTGTGCTATGGAATTAAATGATAAATTTTTGTAATGTCTTTTAATGTCTGCACAGATGATTGACACAGTGACGGGACCTGGGCCATTGCCCTTTGCAGTTCAGCTGAAGGCTTTGATTGATCAGGAGGGCCGCTACCAACCCAAGCTGAGCGGCTTGAGGCTCATCGAGGGGGCCCATGACAATGGCCTAAGAATGACCACCAGACTCAGGGAGTTTGAGGTGAAGGACCTGCTCTCTTTGACTAGGTTCTTTGGTTTCAGCTCGGACACCTTCTCCCTGGCTGTCAACCTGTTGGATCGCTTCCTCTCTGTAATGAAGGTAAGACCACTACCCACACCATATCTGCTTATTTGGCAAAGCAAGATATAAAGATGGAATCCTCTATTTGTCTCAAAACCTTTTAACCATCTGTCCTTCCACTTCATGCTGCTACACAGATCCAGCCGAAGCACCTGTCCTGTGTTGGCCTGTGCTGCTTCTACATTGCTGTGAAGTCCTCCGAAGAGGAGAAGAACGTGCCTCTGGCCAATGACCTGATCCGTATCAGCCAGAACCGCTTCACTGTGTCAGACATGATGAGGATGGAGAAGATCATCATGGAGAAGCTGTACTGGAAGGTGAAGGCTCCTACAGCACTTCGATTCCTCCGCCTCTTTCACAGCCACATCCAAGAGCAGCTCGATGCTGAGAGGTAAGGCTTAACAACCACATACACGTGCAGGGCTGAATCATGACTTGACTAAGGTTCTAGTTACCCTAGTAAGAAATTAAATGTGCCTTTCATATCTGGCTTTAAGGGGGATATTGGCCAAACTGTCAGAAATCTGATTTGAAATCGTCTAGATTTACAGCCAGGTTCTGACAACTATTATGAATTAAGATATGGAAATCTACTAATTCTCAAAGGATTCCCAAAACATCAGTGCTATGGTCAAAATTTACTCCAATAAATACTCTTTTACAGTTGATAAATTTAGTGGAGCAAATTTGTGTTTTACAGAAATGAAACTCAATCACACTAATGCAAGTGTGTCTCACATTTATGTCAATATACAATGTGTATTGTGTAATGTACAAGTGTTTATGTTCAGAACTCAAACTCATTGAACTTGAACTGTTTCCCTACAGCAAGAAGATACTGAGCCTTGAAAGGCTGGAGGCCCAGCTTAAAGCTTGCCATTGCTCCTTTGTCTTCTCCAAAATTAAGGTAAGCTATTAAAACTTGTGTGCCAACATTCAATGATGACCTCTTTCTAGTTTGGATTTGCAATAAATGTGACACTGATTATATTAGTAAAGTAATAGTTTTGAAATTGCATCCAATCATTTTATTGTGCTTGTTCTTCATTTGGAGTCGTGCAACATAATGGTACTCTGTAAAATAAATTGACATCAGTGGTAGTGGATGATTTTTGGATGACAGAATGAACTAGATCATTGATGAGCCATTTCCTTTTGCATGTTGTTTTCTAGGCTAGTGGTCTCAAACAGGACTGGGAAAAGTTTGTGCCTGCTTATTTGCAGTTCCAACTGTTTGAGAGCTTGAGTAGACTGATAATCTTGTTTGTTTCTGTCTGCTTCTTTGTTTCTCTGTAGCCATCTCTGCTTGCCCTGGCATTGTTGTGTCTCGAAGCCCAGGAACAACATGACCCTGAGCACATGGACACAATATTAGAGGTCCTGCAGAGTCTGCAGCAGCATCTGAGTGTGGGTACCCAGTATCATTTCACAAAACAAGTGCTTTAACGAAACACTCAACAGCCGTGAAAATGTATTTACACCATCAGCTGTTGTTAGCCTTGGCCTCCCTTATAGCCCTTTCACACCGCACTGGTGCCGGAGCCGGTTCCCGCACCAAAAGTTGAACCGGCCGCGCGTTCACACCAAAAAAATAATCGGTGCAGAGCCTGAAAGTTGGTTCGCATTCGCGAACCAAAAGGTAGTAGGTTCTTCTTGGGAACCGCGACATCATCAGTGGGCGTGTCTTATGCTAGGCTGTGACAACGAGCAGGAAATAAAGGACGACAATAACAAACAAAATCGTCTGCTGCAGAGACGAAATGTTTAGTGGCGATTTGGGCCAGTTGGTGCCTGCTGGATTGTTGGATAAAAACAAATGTGACCGGGTCTGTCATTTAAGTACAAACTCGGCAAGCATCAAATCGCGCAAATCGCGGGTAAAGTTTGTTGAATGAAAAAAATGCGTTTTCCCATTAGTATACAGAAGGGGTTTTAAACTATCAATTCCACATAAAACCTAGACATTTTGTGTTCAGCAAATAGGTTTATTTAACAAACTAAAAAAGAGAGTTTTACCTAGGGAATGCGGTCACATGAGATGCGGGGTATCGATTTGCATGCTGCTCTTTCAATGGCTGATGGCGTCTATTGTTCCGAGTTTCGACCAATCAGCCGATATAAAAAAAG
>OMKK01055713.1:23655-37542 GCA_900302305.1 Polymixia japonica | reverse complement strand
TTCATGTTGTGGCTGTAAAATCGTGTCCCTGCGCAATCTATAATCTGTGTCTCACACGTTCAACAAGAAATCTCATCAACTGTGTGGAATTCCTAATATAATATTTGAAACGTCAGCAGTGTTTTTCTCCAGTGTTAATTTGTCTTTTGTATTTGGAAGAAAATAGATTGATTAGAGATATTATTATATTATATTATATTATATTATATTATATATTATCATAAAGAGACTATATATTTTGGTGGGATAAGGATATACACAAAATGGTGTATAAATCAGCACTGCTTGCTTAACTTGCCTACAAAGTACACATGAGGCAGTGCATTGCTTGGCAGCTACTGTACACTCAGTCCTATACTATATATAGAGATATAGACTGGACTGGGATACAAAATCAGGGGGCAGCAGAAATGTATCAAACAGAACTGGAACATATTGACTGTCTTTTATTTTCTAATGAAAAGGGTCAAAACTAAATTCATAGGTGATGTGCCATGGTCTCTCAGGCCACGGTGAAGTCCCGAGACCTTGAAAAGGGAACTTCTGTGAACACCAGTGGGTTTTATTAGAAATCCCCAGTACAGCAAACCACACATAAACTAGGCTGGGGTGAAGGGGGCTTCCAGCTCTGGAAAAACAGGAGGCGCCGTATGATGGATGGATGGTGTGTGTTGATTCAGAGAGATGGAGAGATAGGAACACTGGCAAGAGGGGTTGTCAACAGGAAGAGAGAGAGCGAGACAAAGTGAGAGAGAGACATTGACTAGACTAGACTTTTCCTGTAAACTACTTTTTTTTAACCATCGAATACCAACTTACATCCTCATAAACATCAGAATCAGAATCAGAATCAGAATCACATTTATTGCCACAATATGCAGGTCACATATGAGGAATTTGTTTTAGTGTACTGTTCGCAGCGTAGCGGTCAGAGCAGTAAGTAAGAAACAAAAACTAAAAATTACAAACATAATGTGTTTATGAGGATAAACACAATACACACACACACACAGACGCAGTACTCAATTCTGACCAATAGCTGATCACGCAACCAGTGCGAGCATAAGCCACTGGGTCACCATTCCACATGAGCGACAGGGCTGGGCAGGGCCAATCCATCAGCCCCATCGATTTTAGATGATTACCCCATGCTGGCCCTACACCCCCGCTCCTTTCCTCTCCAACTCTACATCCTCTAATTCCCCTTCTCTTTTGCTCCAACACTCTGTGTTTCACAATGCATTCTGGGTTAAAGGAAAACACCCAGAGGGTCTTACTATACTAAAAATGCTGAGAATTCCTCCCCTAGAGAGTAGCGCTCGCTCTCAGCATGTGAACATGTATTTGCGCAGCCATTTAAATGTCAAAATGGCAGTGTGGCCCATTTGTACAGTTTGTCTGTCAGTAGAGAGGGACCACAGAGCCAGCAGTTGAGTGTGGGAACATGGGAGATAGCGGAAAAGAGTTGTATCCCCAGCGCAGAGGCGATGACATTCAAACTGCTTTTGTAGCACAAGCCACTCTTGTCTGAACAACAGGAGCGCGAAACAAGAGCGTAAAACCATTGAACCGTTCACACCTCTCAGCACCTTTAGGGGCTATCGAAGGACTTGTAACAATGCAATAAGACCATTGGCATTAAAATGATGTAGATATTTATGGCTAGTTGGCAAAAGGGGCACAGGAGACAGGCAAACCTTTTCAAAGTAGTGTAACTCCACCAATAGCCTCACTAGTCAGTTAAGGTTATATCCTTTGGATGAAATACGCCTGACACAAAGCTCTACTCGAACTAGCCTAAACCCGCCTACATTGCAAGGCGGAGCACTGTTGATCTACCCCCATCATAGACTTGAAGTGACCAATCATAATAGCTTGGAGGTTGGGTCTCAGTTGGAAGTGGCGAATTCAGAACTGGTACGCCATTAGTAAATGTCTGGCCGGGAACATTGTGGTAAACATTGAAACATTTGAAAGGTTTGTAAACAAAAACTGTTGAAATGGTTTTAAAGATGAAACAGAATGAAATTTGCAAACCTGAGATAGCAGTCATTCAGATATTTCCATGTTGCTTTCAACAGCATAGCAAAGGGAATCCAGATAGCTAAGTTAAGGAAGTTGGACCATAAATACAGAGCGACTATGGGGAAAGAGGAGGTGCTTACTGGGTGGTTTCTGTCAAATCAAAGCGATCATTGATTGACTGAGTGAACAACCAATTCAATTGCGTCATTTGGAAATGGAAATTGGACTCACTAGAGTCCTGTTTAATCTTAAAATGAAAGCCAGGCCCAATATCTGTAAGCGTTGAGCCAGACAGCCAGCGGGCCGGCCATCTGAGAATGAGACTACCCCACCAATAATGAAGGGATATGTGCTGTAATTTAACCTTTTAACTGACATTCGGTAAATTGGACTTGATCTTCCTTATTATACTAGTAGATCCTTGTGGCAAGCCTGGCATGGCGGAGAGAGCCAGAGGTGGTCCAGCTGCCCCACAAGGTGGACCTGGGTCTAATTAACATCCCCCAACCAATACAGTATGTGTGTGTCAGTAGTTGCTGAGACAAGCCTATGGAATTAACCAGAGGCACAAACGTTTATGTGCAGCATTATAGACATCATTAAAGCCTGAAAACACTGTTGGACTAAATCCCTGCAAAGGAACAAGGACATTATTAATGCTAAGCACTGTTAGTGCATCATTTCAGTTCTCTTGTGTTTGTTATTGTCTTGGTGCCGAAATAGGCTACGCACACGCTACAACCTCCTCCTCCTGTATCCTTCCTACACGCATAGACTGAACAATGCTACAATACTATATTCTATATTACATTTAAGTTACACAGAATCACAGTGTTGTGTTAGTTTTACTGCTTGAAGTGAAGCCAAGGAAGGAAACACTGGGGAAGCGAAGGGAATCCAAACTCTCCAGGGAAGAACATGTTTGTGTGTGTGTGTGTGTGTGTGTGTGTGTGTGTGTGTGTGTGTGTGTTTGATTGTGCTACATATGGCACGTGCAGGGTTTCATTCCAAAACACTGTGTATCTATTACAGGAAAAATGTCAGTGACTCAATATTGCAAATAAAGAGAGAATTAGATCTTATAAAATGTTTTAATGTTGTGAACAAACGCTGCTTATGATTCAGATAATGAGTTTTTTTTTCACGCCAACAATTACATGGCGACAGCTGTAAAAGCCATTTGTAAAAAATGGTAGATTTCTGAAACGAAAATCGTATGCGACTATAGCCACTCTAACCTATTGATTGTGACCATGAACAGGATCAATGAGCAGGCCTAATGCTTGCTTGTGAATCCTGATCCTCGTACGATGAAAGCTGTGATTTCAGCTGCAGATCAAAGAGCCGCGGGACACACTGGGATCCCGGCTGCAACGCCGACCCCACGTGAAAACAGTAACTAACACAGAGCGACAACAGTAACTAACCCAGCGACAACAGTAACTCATTTCAGTGCAGCATTATCTGATGACACCGACGTGGCGTCGGACTGCGTTAGACAGACTGAGAGAGAGAGAGAGAGAGAGAGAGAGAGAGAGAGAGGCCAGAGACAGATGAATAGGAAGGAAAAGCAAAGAGAATAGAAGGGAGGAGAAGGAGGATTTGAGTTGATTGTGGTGGAAGTGTTGTTGCCAATGTGTGCATTATTAATCCCCATCTGTTTTAATTCCAGGAACATGTGGCTGCATCAGGGAATTCAAGAGTGAGAGCACACACACACACACACACACACACACACACACACACACACGCACACACACGCACACACACACACACACACAAACGGTTTGTTTTATTCTTTATTTAAGCTGCCGGTCTCATTGAGATTTGCATCACAAGATGGACGTGTTAATGAAAATAGCATCTTGTAGGCTGGGAAATATGGAGTTTGTCCGATATATCGCAATATATTTCAACGATGACATGAAAACGTGAATATCAACATCGAGATCATTCAGCCTACGTGTTTGCTAATATAATTTTACAACACCGTTGCTCTTAAAAATCCACATGAAACATTTTCTCCCTTTCTCTCCTTCGCTCCAGTTCCCTGCATGTCACGACTACACCCACTTGTAGCTCGTTCCAGAAATTTACACAAGACATTATGTGGATATATATATATATATATATAAATATATATATATATATATACGTATATATATAATCTTGTATGGAATATCGTCATTGGCTCCAAAAATATTGTGATATCGCTTTTCACCATATTGCCTAGACCTAGTGTCTTGTGATGCATTTGTAACACGATAAGACGCATCCGTCATTTTAGAACCTGCTCAAATATTGACATTATGGGTCCCTGATCATCCAAACCGAGTTTCTGTAGGTGTACAATGTGGCCCATCCAATGAATAAGTACTTTTTATACTTTTTATTCATAGACCAATAACCAAAGGACAAGAAAAAAAAAAGTTGGACACCACAAGGATCAAAGGAAGCTGTCATCCTCACCTATAATTACTTTGTAGAAACATTACACCAAAGATGGGATCAGTGGGCTATTGTGTGTAGACTAGGGATCAGAGTGAGATCATAACCAGGCTACACACACACACATACACACACACACACATGCATGCACAAATTGGCTCCTCCTGACAGCATGTGAGTGAGGTAGGCTCCAAAAAATGTCAACTAGCTATCAGCTGCCACCAATGCTGTTCAGTATTTATGAAGACATGTATATGTGCATGTGTGTGTGTGTGTGTGTGTGTGTGTGTGTGTGTGTGTGTGTGTTATGTATATTTCCCCTGTACAAGAAGAGGGGGAAAGAGTTAATCTCTCCCACAATGCTCACACATGCACCCGGTGGTGGATTATTAATAGCAAATCAAAAACTTTGTTTCCATAGTGACTGTTTGAGTCCATTATGGAAAGTGTCTACTGTTGTTGCCAGGACAACCATCCAGCGATGGCAAATGAACATGGCACACAGCTGAGTGATGTGGTGAGTTGGTGATCTCACCATCAAAAAGCTCCGACCATCAAGCTGGGGGCAGAGGAGGAACTAAGGGCAGGACAACGAGGGGTAAAAGTATCTGCACATACACACAACCTAACGTACTGCCGTTTCATTTAAACATTTCCAGATACAAGTTCAGATGAATATAATTCTAGTTTGACGTGCGATTTACAAATTCAAGGTTTATAACTGTTTTTTAGCATATGCAGTTTTCCACTGGTTGTGCATTCACAACCAATTAACACTGAATTTATGTGTGGTTTTATAAACGAGGGCTCTGAGCCTTACAAAAACAAGGTTAGATATCATCATGTAAACTGTTCATGTTCAGTGGCTTCATTACTGTACTAACAAGGATTTGTGTGTACTTAAAAGGTGCTTCAAGTGGGAGGACACCTTGGATAAACATCCTGCATTGTAACACTCCAAATGTCAATGACTCATCATAAGTGCAGCCCCAGCCAAAACAAGGTGTGTGTGGATCTGTGGTTATATTTTACTGCTGTCAGAGTATATTATATATATTAAAGGGTGAACTGGTAATTATCAACCGAACCATCGCTTTATATAGAATCCAAATCGTTTTAATGAGCCGAATACAATGAGCAGAAAGATGGCCTTCTCCTAGTTTAACGTCTGCGGTGCAAAGCATCCCAAAAGGTGCCACCGCTAATTCAGAAACGTTGGGTTCTTGTTTCACTTGTGGGATGGGACAGGAGGACCTAAATACATCCAGGCATCAACCCAGGAGGAAACCCAGGAGGCAACAAATGGTCCAGTTTTGGCGCTGGAATACGATTTAGCTCAGAGTGCCAAAATACATTTCGACGCCTTGCCCCAGGGGAGGAAGACTGTAATCACATCAAACCTGGAAGATGTGAGAACACAGAGGACGGTATACAAGAACGGGATACAAAAATTTGATTTCATAGTGCTTACTTACAGCTTCTGCAAGCGCTCTGTATAACTACAGGAATGTTTTTTTTTTGGTGTTCTTGCTAAGCTGAATAAATAAAGCCGTATGTGTTTGATTGGAGCAGGTAATGCAACAGGGCTGCCATGTACTCCAAAAAACGCACGACAACTTCAGTCAAATGTGTTATAACGTAGGGCTGAACAATATATCGAATTCATATTGATATCGCAATATGAAAGAATGCAATATCCATATCGTGAATGGTTTTTTAAATGGTTTTTAAAACACATGAATGAGAGAAAGTGAGATTGAGAAGAGTCAGGTAGACGTGCGTCACTCACCCCCAGACATACTAGGTCCATATAATACAAGCAGATCTCTGGGAAATCCAATATGAGACGGTGTAATCTCATAGTGTTTCACTTACATAGCAGGTAAATATATTCCCACAATATTAACTACTGAAAGGAAATGTAGATTCTAAACTCAAGACTAGACCTTAAAGTTATATCGCAATATCTGCTAAAATATACATTATATGATATTCTGTCCATATTGTTCAGCCCTAGTTATGACATAGACAAAAACACACATACACACATGCTTATGGCCTGCGTGAAAGTGACAGGGATTCACTAAAGCCATTTAAAACATCCCAGAGTTAAGAGGTTTAGGACTGATTCCATTATGCAGCCACCAAGACCAGCAGAACAAGGAATAAGGAGATACACCATCCAGACACACAGACTCAAACACAGACACACACTCACACGCTGGCACAAAGCATTTCTCAACATGTATCTACATCGCACGGTAATGCTCCTGGATCATGACGCACTATACATTTGGAATTTAGCATGTAACTGTCTAGCCCCGAGGCAAAACTCCTCAAACATTTAGGCACTGTCATGCATTTTGTAAGGCAATTCCAAAATGCTGACGCACAATTTTTAAAACACTTGTGACCACTTACAATCACTTATACGTACCAAACAGGCGATAACAAATGACCATACCAGACCGTGAGCCCTATCGCTCCAAGTAGAAACACACTATTTAGCACATGACTGCCGTCCTCAACTACTAAGCCAGTTGCGTGCACTAGGTCACGTTGAAAGGCCTTGTCTTTGGCTCTACTATATCACAGAGATGGGCCTGCAGACCCAGACGCCAAGTTGTTGATAGGAGTAACTTCAGCAGTACTAGGCCCAGTGTACATAACAAACTGGAAACCATTACTCCTGTCTCTTAATGTGTAAGTGTAGGGAGCTGTTTTATTTCCATGCAATAGAGCACCCTAAGTTTAAGTGAAGACCTCGATAAAGATGGATATATGGTGTAACTGAAAATGTTTGCCTAGTAACTATCTCGCAGTTTTTGACAGCAATCCTCTATCGTCTACCAATCACAGGGGAGGTAGAGGGCCACCAGGTACACTCTGTGAACTGTTTCCTGGGTCAGAGGTGACACCACGCATCTACACATTCAGCAGGCACAAAAACCCCATGGCAGTGAGGAATGTTCTAGAAGGACATAAGGGATCTCCTGGCACAGCAGAGCTGAGTAAGAGAACATAGGAAACATCTACAAGCAACAGTAGAGAATTTTCTATTAACGCATGTTTTATTTGCTTGTGGATAACACTGTTACTTTCAAGTCTTGATGAAAAGATAGCCATTTCTGAAAGTCGTAAACAGTTCAAACCTGTGCTCACGTTCTTAACTAGGAGTTGACCTCCATGCAGAAATCCATTTTGAAGTGATTGGAAGTGCACCTTTTGTTTTGAAAGTTGCCAATGTGGTGTTGACGTAAACGCGCTATTCATCAGAGAGAATACGATCTGATGCGTTTCACCTACCAGCCTCCACAATCCACAATGATCGCCCTGCATACTTCTGTCCCGTTGTCTTGCTTTCTACTCTGTATGAAAAGCGTTGGCACTTAAAGAAAACAAGGCAATGTGAGTAAACCTTCCCAGTAGGCTGGTAGCTCACTATTAAGAATAACTTAACACAGGCAAGTGGTCAGCAGGGGCTGCCTCCTCATCTGAGCTTACACTTAACGTATTCAGTTACAGGCTCCCCTTACCAAACACGGTATACCCACTCATTTAGGAACAACAATTACCTGCCCAAACAATAGCGTGGCAATGAAAAAGAATTTCCTTATACACAAATACAACGGGATCAGAAGCAAAACACATGCAAATTCGACCTCTCTCGCGCGCGCGCATCCGGGCGAATACAGTTACAGTAGTTAAGCAGTGAACATTAAAGCCATCAATTGAACCCGGCGAAAAGCCGCAGATTTTGTCCAGACCGTGACAACATTTTCCAGAGCGTGAAAAAACTCATCACAGACAGCTGAAACACAAGTCTCCGCCTCTGGCGCTGACACACTTACGTTCCCAGGATCTCTTTGAAGTCATAGTTCTCCTTCACATCTGAGGTCTTCTTTTTCCAGGCATGGCAATCCTCATCCAGCGGCATCTTCTTGTTGTGACGGTCGGCTACAATACTGGTGAGGACGACGGGGAGGAGAGGAGGGAAAGGAGAGAAAGAGGAATAGGATTATTAACACGCGTAGTAAAAACACTCCTGACAACCCTTTGGCAGGAGATTCGAGGAATGATAAACCTTCCTCACTCTCAGGCACAGGCAACTATCTCCAACTTACCTGCTTGTAACTTTACCCGCTGTTATAGACGCGCCTGTCACGTAAAAACAATTACAGCGGTTCTCAGGTGATAAAGGAATGCCATAAACCCTGCTCTCTCTCACCGAATCACTCATGCGAACGAGCTTATCTTCTCTAAAACATGTTTTGCTGCAGCGAGTATTAAAAACACTGAACACTATTAGTTTGTTATGTGTACGGTGTTTGTGATTTGTGATGTGACCGCATCAATGTTAATGTCACCAAAACTGCCACTCATCTTTCTCATGCTAAGGCAACACAAATTATTGTGTTTGGGATTTGGGACAAAATAAAAGAATTTGCAGAGGTATAAACTGCAGACGGGGCCGAACTTTAATTCTGAGATTTACGTTGCTGACTAATCTGGGGACCGAACCCTTAAAACAAGACATGAATAATGTCAATCCAACGGTCGTTCCCTCTTTTCACATGTCTCAAATGTTTACATTCCTTGACATGAGCCAACGTGTAGCTTTGTGTCTTCAACGTACTTTCTAGGCTAGGAGTGAGCAAAGAGGACAGTGCTGCTGCTATCATTGCCCGAGCCCGTAAAGTGTCTAACACAAGACCTTGCGGACTAAAATAGCCCCGTTCATATCAGCCTGCCTCCCTCCTCTGTTCCTGCTGCCTGCCTGGCAACTTCACAGTCAGTCTATCAATGATGATGTAACACATTGTCCTGGTTTGTACAAGTGCCATTTTGATAGGTGGTTAATGATGACATGATAAGGATTGGTATTAAGGTGAAATAACCCTTTGTGGGCTATCTGACCAAGGTGAAAGGACTTGAATTGACAATGTGCTTTTGCTTTGAATGAGACTCATCAAAGGACAACAAATATTAATCTGACACATTATGTCAATATCTCTCAAACCCTTAACAGAATTTGTTCACAATTTGTTCAATGGCCACATGTATACATCACACTGTGTGGAGGTAAAGGGGGAAAGAGTCTGCTAAGACTATTGTTACCTTAAAATAAATGTTAAGAAAACATGGTTACAACATGGCTTATCTTGTTGAGGTACAGTCAGTGACTGTTGCACTCATATACATGCTCACCCAGGAGCACACACACACACACACACACACATACACACACACACACACACACACACATTCAGTGGCCCTCTCGCCGCCTTTACTGAGGTCTAAAGTCAGCTTCATATGTGTCGTCATGGAAACCTAAAGGCGCTGGTATGGTATCTGAGAGACAAAATTGCACCAGTCTCTAATGACAGGTGGCAGCTAAGGTGGAAATCATTTAAGTCATTATGATGGCTGGCTGCAGTATGAGTAATTATGTTTAACATACATACGTGGCCACAATAAACTGCACAGAGGCAGCTCAAGCACCAGCATTATGGTTGCTAGATGGATGTAAAGGAACAAATTAAAAACACAAATGTATATATACAGTATAATACTACAGCTTTGTGGTTTTGACTAGGGCCTAGACTCCATTGTCTTCTTCAGAGATACTGTTCTATATCTATTGTAGGACCAGAGACCCCATAAGTCCCATCTGATTCTATGCAAAGCTAATACAAATATCACTTTTTTTTGCCCCCAAAATAGGGGAATGCACCGAGAACATGTTTTATTGCACGACTGAAGCTGTAAAACCTGTACGCATTTAACAACTTGCGTTGCACCTGTAATGACAGTTAAACCAGGCGCCTAAGTTCCCGGCGCAGTTTAATCGCTGTCAATTTCTGTGCTATTCTAGATCATTATTTTCTCCGCTGCAGTTTTGCATGCCGCTGAAAGCAATTCAAATATAAAGGAGCGGAGAAGCTAAATTAGGCATGGTAGACCTGCACGCAAAGTGGAGCGCTAAGGGGAAGTGGTAAGAGGAAGTCTAGTCAAATGTGTGTAAGGGCTGTGACTCTAAAAGAAATCTACTGTATTAGGACCTCCGGTAGCCTGATAACCACTGAAGACAAACACACACAGTACATAGTAGTCTGTTACTCTAATCCTGTGTGCTTTCTCAACATGAGACCGCTCTCTTTCATTGACATTGAGGATCCATTTCAAAGGAATGATTTTTATTCCAAGCGATACATCTTCGTTATGGAAACAGAGCGGACTCGAACTGGGCTCGCTAATCCACATCTGAAAATTAGAGAAAGGACGCGAGAGACGCTAAAGTCGCTAAGCCTGCCTTTGTATGTTCTAGCTTTCAAAACCCTTTATTGAAGTTCACACTTTATAAAGGGTTTATGTCTGGGAAATCAAATCTAGAAACATTTTAATGCAGCAAATGGAATTTGAAAAGACCTCGATTTAATTTTACTGATTTGAAATATAATACTTGGACTGGACATCACAGTTGGCTCTTTATAGAGGAAATCCTAACCTATAGGCTGAAACAAGACTAGGTCAAAACCTAATATATGGCTGGTGTATGGTCAATGTGCAAAATTGTGGCCAAAAGCCTTGTCACCAGAGGGATTTTGAAACGGATATACAGTACCTGCCAATGGGAAAATGCAAACACTCGGCCGACCAGTGATGTAACTTCATCACTCAGTCAGTGAGTCAGTCAGCGAAGGACAGACATTCGCGTTTATAGGGCTGGCCCCGCTGTTGCGATCCAGCCCAAAAAACATTTGTGCAAGGTTTTATTGCACAAAAAGATGATTCATTGTCAACATGCACACCTTCAAGACACGTACGCTTAAGCTCAACGGCGTGGATTGGCATAGATACATTCTATATTAGGCTACCTGACATGTCACGTTTAAAACCGGCGCATTTCAACTCAATCCAGCGCCAACTAAACTGAAGGACATTGACTGGAAAAGTTCAGAAAAAGGAGCGGGGAGTTCCGTTCGTCAGACAAGCAAAACGCTATAGAGAGCAGAGGCAGGGCTAGGGATTAAGACTTGCACAGGGGGCAGATAGGAGCAGATAGCCTTAAAGAAGCACAAGAGTAGAGGAGAGAAACATGCAGGATAGAACGAGCGTTTAGAGAGCCAAAAGGAACCTCTCATGTTCGTTCGACAACACCAATTGTTGACCAACGGGGAAGAGTTAAGCCGTCGAATAACCAAAAGGCGACAGGGTTGAGGAAACTTGAGGTGTAACAGGGAAAGGCACAATAGCGAACCATAACCACATTCCCTAAGTTCTACATGACATGCAGCATTCACCCTGGTTCAAAGTATACACAAACAGAATCGCTGTACTCACTGGTTTCCCATTCCTGTGAAGCGCAATGGACAGAAGAAATACATACATACACACACAAGTGCTGTTATGTAAACTGTTGAGTGGTGTCGCTGCCAGATATTGGTAGTTTCCTTTCAGATGTTCTAAAAACCGCAGCAGGACAAAAATACTCACCTGCCTGCACACACACACACACACACACACACACACACACACCGCACACACGCACAGATAGACTGCATGTACACATTGTGCGCGTACACACACACGCATACACACGCACACACACGCACGCACACACACACACACACACACACACACACACATGCACAGATAGACTGCATGTACACATTGTGCGCGTACACACACACGCACACACACACGCACACACATGCACACACACACGCACACACACACAGGGCTGCCCATCTGTTGCCAAAAAATAGATTTCCCAAAACAGGCAAAACTGGGGTTCTTGTTTTTTGGCCCTTAACACTTCACTAGACAAGTGTGCTTCCTCTGTCTTAACTCATTGCCTCAGTACTGGTTAATGAGGTTGAGAAACGTATGCTTTCTTTTTTCTTGTGTCTCAACCTGCAGTATAAGCCATATATACACTATAAACTCCAGATTGAGCAGAATTCTGCTGCCGGGTTATAAACCAAGACTATGACACATGTAATGACCATATTACCCCTATTTAAACTTCTCTACAGAATGGATTTGAAGATTTTACTGTTTACTTTTTAAAGCTAGGAAAGGTCTGGCACCTAGCTATGTTTCATATCTTTAACCCCTCCTGAGCTGAAGCGCAGATCGATCCCTCCCTATTATTATTATTATTATTGTGTTGGTGTTTCATGACAAGAATATGTCACCATAAAGAATCATCAAGAATATAGATTAAAATTTTCAGTTTGCCATTTTTAAGTCCATCATGCCAGACGGAAAACACACCCACTCATTTACACTATCCTTAAAGTTCCCCCGACAGATGTCAACCACATGACATGGTGCCTGTCTGCAAATGTTCCACTCACTGTCAAAGTCTATACACATACTGGCTGGCTGGTTGTCTGGTTGTCTGTCTGGCTGGCTGGTTGGCTGGTTGCCTGGCTGGCTGGCTGGATACAAGCTACACTAGCGATGGTCTGACTCCAACCAGCCTGCTCAACTGGGGCACTGGTGTCCATGACGCAAAACAAATCTCCTTTCAAAGTGAGCTTATTAATTGATAAGCTGACTTCTCCTTGTGAGCTGCCAGGGAGAGAGGAGATGTGTATATATATATATATATGTGTGTGTGTGTGTGTTTAGTGTGAGGGGTTATGTGAGAGACAGGGAAAGAAAGAGAGAGTGAAAGAGATAGAGGGAGAGGGATAGAAAGTGAAAGAGAGAGAAAGAGTGAGAGAGAGAGACAGAGAGAGAAGAGAGAGAGAGAGACACAGAGAGAGACAGACAGAGAGAGAGAGAGAATTTGAAGGGGAGAGAGAGCAGGAAAAAGAAAGGAGAAATGAAGAAGTAAAAGCAAAAGCCAAAAATACTGCAAACCTTCAAGTTTAAGGAATGCATTACTTGTACTGGAAGAATGATACATATTAAGTGATTTCTGAGACAACCTTTGGACCAATACCCCTTTAAAATGAATGAAGACATACATAATACTTTCACAGAGGATTTGCTGTGTGGGAATAATATTTGAGTTATTTGTAGATTGTCTGGACTATGGTTAATGTGTATTTACCCTCACCGTGCTTCAGAAAACACTCGGTGCTACTTTATATGGAAGAAGGCAACTACCTCCCTAGTTCCTAGCATATTACATTAATGCCAGTTTGTGATCTTGGAAACTATACACAAGCCTGTTTGATGTGAATGAGCGTACAGCTGACATCCCCTTCCTTGCTTTCCCCCGTTTGTAGACCGCAGGGAAGTTCACTGG
Source organism: Polymixia japonica (assembly GCA_900302305.1). Lineage (NCBI taxonomy): Eukaryota > Metazoa > Chordata > Actinopteri > Polymixiiformes > Polymixiidae > Polymixia > Polymixia japonica. Next base: position 23,804 of record OMKK01055713.1, on the reverse strand, counting down.
GGCACCCTATGACAACACTATTGCGAACGCTTCTCTTTTTAACAGTTGCAAGACCTTAGTTATACAATCTACATTTAAACGAAAAGTCGTCATTACGCTGTTAGAAATTTGTAGTTACAGCGCAGACCGTAAGATGCTGGTTTGGAGAG
>OMKK01055713.1:0-23635 GCA_900302305.1 Polymixia japonica | reverse complement strand
GAGAGAAAAAGAGAAAAGAGAGAGAGAGAGAGAGAGAGAGAGAGACAGAGCTGTCAAAAGCTGGCGGACGGCACGCTTGCATTATCTGCTCCAAATATCACCAGCCTCTTGTAGGAAAAAAATAAAAAATAAAATTACATTTCACGTTATATGCGAGCGTATCGGGCGTTCCTACCTGCAAATGTGACGGTCTCAAAGGTCGGGCTCCGTCCTATATCTGCCTTTCCAACTCAGAGCGCTCGCAAAGAAACTGTACTTGACAGCCTCTCAGCAGCAGCACTCCCCCTGACGTCACTGCAGGGCAGGAGGCAGAGGGACGGTCCAGAGTCAAGCGCGGCTCCTGCCACCAATCACCGACCTGGCTGCGGCGCACAGGTAAACAACTCCGCCTCCCTATTGGCTCACTCCCACTGTTAGCACTGGCCGCAAGCAGGTCTGTGCGTTCTGGGTTTTTTATATGGCCGCGATAGGCTATGAGGGTTTGCTTGTACTTTGGGAGTCTCTCAAATAGCATTGTCGTGATTATGATGATAATTAAAAAAAATTATTCACAATTATTATTATTATTATAATTATTATTGTTGTTATTATAGCACTAGTAGTGGTAGTATGTTCTTTTTTTTAGTCCGTGCGCATTTGGCCCCGAAGCAATCAATGCCATTAAAATGTTAAAACATGCCACATACGATAAAACGTATGCGAGACCACGTATGGTGCATTTTGACTCTTGGGACGTTCATTGGCATTTCAGAATGCAAGTGAACGTAAACGTGTTCCAAATTAAAAAATCAATAAAAAAAATCGGCATGCCTGTTTAAATATTAAATTGGACATTGACACGAAGAACAGTAGAAGTTACTGGACTTTCAAATTGTTTTGACAGTTATCATACTTTACAACTAGGGCATGTGGATTTTTATATCGTTAAACACATCAGTCATTTAAATACACTGTATTTGGAACTTGCTGGATCTTTACTGCATAGACTTAGTTTGGGCATTCATACTTAAGAAATGATAAAACTTAATTTGGCCCAGAATATCTAAAGCACAATCACTAATAATCAATTACCACACCATTTACATACATTGTACTTATAATTAGCTGATTCTGAAATCTACAGGTTTGATTGAAATATCAGGTTATCTGCAAACTGTCTGTATTTTAACAAGTTTACATTTTGACATTTCGCTGACACTCTTATCCAGAGCACCTTACCCAATAAGTGCAAATTTAAACAAATTCTATATTTTTATTATTCTCTGTCAAGGATTCAGGCAGGACTCGAGTGCAGACAGAGGCAGGTAGTTGGATAAAAAACATGGAAGGTGGGGTGTACATGGCGGAGACGCCGAGGGAGACGGAGACGCACAGCACTGGGATTGACCGCCTTGGTGACAGGGAATGGACCCACAAAGCGAGGACTCCCAAAAGTTGACGGGACCCCAGCATCCTCCTCTTGAGCCAGAAACAAAGGTGGTTGGCAGCCCAAGCAACATTCAAAAGGTTACATAAGTAGAAGAGACGGGCAGGGAGTTGTGGGCGTACTCGACCCAGGGAAGCTGCTGACTCCAGGAGGAGAGCGGTCGCCATGTCCTGGTTAACTCATTCAGACTGGCCATTGGTCTGGGTGTGAAAACCAGGCTCCGAGGATCTTACAAAACACCTTCCAAAACTATGATGAAAACTGAGGCCCCCGGTCAGATACAATGTTCAAGGGGAGGCCATGCAGTTTGAACACATGCTCAATGAGCAGTAGTGCAGTCTCCTTGCTTCTTGGCGGTGGGCAGTTTAGGTTGAAGCAGGAAATGAGCAGCTTTAGAAAAGCAGTCAACAATGGGGAGAACTACAGAGCTACTGTCAGAGGGGGGCAAACCAGTCACCCCCTGGGGGTGTTGAACGCAGTCTTCCACTCATCACCCTCCCTAATGTGGACAAGGTGGTAGACGTTGCTAAGACCCAGCTTTGTGAAGATCTGGGCTCTTCTGAGTGACTCAAAGGCTGCGGACAACAGGGGCAGGGGGTAATGTTTTTTTAATGGTGATATCATCCAGTCCCTGGTAGTCAATGCAGGCGAGGAGTGACTTGTCCTTCTTGCCCATAAAAAAGAACCCAGCGCCAGCAGGAGAGGAAGATGGGCAGATGATGCCAGCAGCCAGAGCCTCCGAGATGTATTTATCCATGTCTGCAGTTTCAGGACCGGAGAAGGAGTAAACATGGCCCCTGGGTGGGGCAGCACCAGGCAGAAGATCGACGCCACAGTCGTAAGGGCGGCAAGGAGGTAATCTGGTGGTCTTGGACTTGCTAAAAACAGGCTTGAGGTCAAGGTACTCGTCAGGAAAATCCTCCTGGGGAGCTGCATGGGCTCCACATCCACAGTGGAAGAAGGTGGCAAAGCAGGACTGTCGGGAGGAGATGCAGGAACAGCCTGTAGTCGAGCAGGTGGACACCGGCTGACCTCTCTCTCCCGGCTGCGCAGGCGCATGCGGCCATCGATCCGGCAGGCTTGGTCAATTAGCTCATCCAAGGTGGCAGGCAACTCTTTAACTGCATCAGAAAAACCATGATTAAAAGCATCAAACAAGGCATTGTCATTCCAGGTACAGGTGGCAGCCAGTGTGCAAAGGTCTATGGCATAATCAGAGACAAAGCATTTTGATATCTCAAACTAGAGATATATTGGGATGTAGAGGTTGTAATAATTTATGGCCTACTGTTTGCTATATATAAGCTACATCCCATAATTCCCTGATAACTGAGAAAAAACTGATTGAACATCAAGCTGAATGAACATTATCTTTATTTACTATTTTATGTACATCTTTCTTTCTTTCTTTCTTTCTTTCTTTCTTTCTTTCTTTCTTTCTTTCTTTCTTTCTTTCTTTCCTTCTCTACCCACCTGTAAATCTTGACTTTACTTGATTTATTTAGTGGCTGTCCTGGATGATTAGCCTACACATTCATTAGCAAATCATATACACCATGTGATTACTTCTACAATTCCCAAACTGGATTGCCTCAAAACAGTGTTAACTTGTGGTCTAATGCACCATCTTGTGGAAGACAGGATCCTGATCATCCAAGGGCAATGACTCATTCTATCCACCTCCGCTGTAAAATATTTCCCCATTCTTGTGACTACATGATTCAATCCCAGCATTTATAGAAAACAAGTCTAGCTCCCTTTCTGAAATTAATAATCAGTGTTAAGTCTCATGAGTCACCCAACTGGTACTAAGGTCCACCGCCTTAAACCAAGCACACCACTCAAGGAGCCACAGGTGGATTCAGTCAGCTCATTAGAGTTAAAACACAGCCAGCCACCCCTTTTGCCTCCAGGCCTGAGTGCGTCATGAAAGTCAATCACTCCCAAGCATTACCAAATGTGATTCAATCACACTATGATCGATTCCTACTCTATCAATAAATAACAGTGGAGTTCACATCTGGCCCCAGTCTCACTTAAGATAAGTGATAAGATAAGATCGGTGTCTCACTTATCTGCACCAGTTTATAGCCACACACAGTCTCCACGTCTATGACAATCAGCCCTAGGCTACTCACCAAATCATGTGATTTTGCATCAGTTTGATACACCTGGGATATCTATAGTGTTTAGGATAGGTGTTCTATTTGTATCATGGTAGTATAGGTAGCGATGTTGTGATAACTAAAATGTGGGCATGAATCTATTTTAAAGACAAAAAACACCTATAACTATATATTTTGAATCATATCCATACAATTTTTATTTTCATGAAAATACCCCTTTCACATACCTTCATGTGACACTTCATATCACTGATATGACTTAGTATAATGTAGGTTATACTGTGAATCTATACCATGAATCTGATTATATATTATATCATCTTAAATGGATGGGTAAACTTAATTTCACAAATAAAAGGAATGTAAACTTATTTTGAGTCTACCAATTATCTGCTCATTCTTTTCCTAGTTTGAACTGTAGATGGCGCTGTGGCAAAAATGGCTTGTATTTGGGTGTTTGGACCCTCCAACCAACGTCGACTGTAAAGTCCTAGTTGCCTAGTGACGAAAAACTAGCTACTGATGGTTTCCTGTGTTTTGAAAATAGTCCTGCTGGCAAGAAGCAAGTTTTTCCAATCAAGATTTATATGTTTAGGTTACCACTACAACTTCAAGATGAGAAACAAATAAAAACTCTCGTACTGCAAGTCTCTCTCTAACATAAGCGTTTCAGCTCTGGTTATGAGGACTTATGAAGAGTGATGAATAATTATATTTTCATCAGAGTTGTTGGGAAAGGGAGCTATGGAGAAGTGAACTTGGTGAAACACAAAGCAGACCGAAAACAGGTGAGAACAAATGCTATTTGGCATCGGACACTGCAGTTGATGCTAAATGTGCAACGTTGGAATGGTTTATTCACACATATCACCAAGCTAGACAGTTAGTCTAGACAGTTCGCCGACTAAAGCTAAGCTAGTTTAGCTAACGTTGACCACTTGTGATAATATGTTAATCGAAAAAAACAAAAACCAAACCCGCTCAGTGTGCTGAAATAACGGCGTCTAGACAGAACTGTCATGTGTCACAACAGCGTCTAGACAGAACGTTCAGCTCAGTTATAGAAAAATAACCTTGTTAGAATTCATATAGGTTAAGTCCTTGTGGCCCAGGACTTAAAGCTAGAGACCAAAGAACTTTAGGCTTGAACTAGTGTTTTTCCGTAGATAATGAATTACACAAGATAGAGTAGAGGTGACTATGAACACACATTTTATAGGCTTTCTTTTTCTAGAACGTATATAAGTGTCAAATTTGGGTGTAAAAACCATCCCCTGGGTTTACACATATTCAGATTCCAAGACCATTCATTTCTAATCATTAATCCTAATCACATTCCTAATCACTAATCATTCAGATCGCCATTTTATATCTTGTGATGACATTACTGTTCTGATTCTTGATTGATTTGTTCATGTGTTCAAATATGAATGGGACAATCCTAGACTGCAGGAATAACGTATATAAAATTGCTGAATTGAGCGGCATTGTCCTTCAGTCCCAGTCCAGGATTAGTGAAAGGACCACTTTCTTTGCTTTTGTCAGTATGTCATTAAGAAGTTGAACCTGACCACCTCCTCCAAGCGTGAGAGACGTGCTGCAGAGCAGGAGGCGCAGCTTCTCTCCCAGCTTCGACATCCCAACATTGTGACGTACAGGGAGTCTTGGGAAGGAGATGACTGCCAACTGTACATCGTCATGGGTTTCTGTGAAGGGGGTGACCTCTATCGCAGACTCAAGCAGCAAAAGGGAGAGCTCTTACCTGAGAGGCAGGTGGTGGAGTGGTTTGTCCAGATTGCTATGGCACTCCAGGTATGCTGTGTTTAAAGTCTTTAAAATAAAACAGAAAACAAATAAAGTAACCAAACAAAATGATTTCCTTTAGATGGCTAATTTTACTGGTATAATTTTGATCTACAGTATCTGCATGAGAAACACATCCTTCACCGGGACCTAAAGACACAGAACATCTTCCTGACAAAGACCAACATCATTAAAGTGGGGGACCTTGGCATTGCACGGGTCTTAGAAAACCAGAATGACATGGCCAGCACACTTATAGGAACACCCTATTACATGAGCCCCGAACTCTTCTCTAACAAACCCTATAACCACAAGGTAGTTAGAATATGTGTTAATTTGGTATCATCATCATTGTTAATAGATATAGAATAAAGTTGACAAACTCCAGCAGTGAATTGTATTCGTTGTCTGTAGGACCTATATTGCTGTGTCGTTTTCTTCTGGACAGTAACATGCATCACTTTACAATAGGTTATACTATTTTTTTTTTTCAGTCAGACGTATGGGCATTGGGATGCTGTGTGTATGAAATGTCCACACTAAAACATGCCTTCAATGCCAAGGACATGAACTCACTGGTGTATCGCATTGTAGAGGGAAAGGTGAGTTTCATACTGAGCTCCAGGTTGAATTTGTATCGTTTTTCAATAGATTTGTCAAAGTTGTTTCCTGAAAGACTTGATGTTTACTTGAGAATGTCAAAATAGTTTAGGGCTGATTTAGCTTCATATACAGGCCAAACTCCCAGCAGCAGTCCTGATCTAGTCCCACAAAATCACAGGAAAGCTGTATTTTTAGCTCTTGGTGAGCTTAGCCATTTTTTTTGTCAACAGTTCTAGAATTCTCTATAGGCCTTTAATAACGAATTATTATGTAGTTATTATGTAGTGCATGCTATTTTTGTTCAATATCAAATGTCTAGAATGCCCAATGTCAGTCAGCATAGTTGCACATTGATTTTTAACCCTTCCTTTTGGTTTTCCTGTCAGTTGCCTCAGATGCCAAGTAAGTATGACCCCCAGCTGGGAGAGCTGATCAAGAGCATGCTGTGTAAGAGACCTGAGGACAGGCCCGATGTCAAGCTCATCCTCCGACAGCCCTACATCAAACGACAGATTGCTATGTTTCTTGAGGCCACGAAAGAGTAGGTGGCACTGGTAGCCAACAACCTAGCTGGAATTTTCCCATTTATTTATTTATTTATTTTTAATTGTACATACATTCGCATTCTATCCATCTATCTAGTTCTACCCGGTGTTTACATTTCTCCAACCACCATCTCTCTTGTAGTGCTATGAACTGCTAGCCCTCACTTGATACCTTCTCTGATTTGTCTGTGTTTGTTTTGGTTCTCATCACACAAGGAAAACTGCCAAGTCAAGGAAGAAAGCTGCAGGCAGCAGTGGTGACAGCAGGGCCAACAGTGCTGCATCTATAGTGTCACCTCAGCCAAAACCCGAGAGACTGCCACAAAGTCCCCAGCCCGAACCCTTCGCCAGGGGGAGACGGGTAAGAGAAGCGACAATAACTGGGTTGACTTTGCACAGAAACCTTTTTTGTGAAATAAGGTGCAGCTTTGAAGTGCATGTAAAGTCATTTTCCTGCAAAAGTTGCATTACACAAATTGACATTAACAACTAAGTTGATCGCAAATTAAACTGTTATTAATATTGTATAAATACACCCTTTACAGAAGCCTGTATCTTGATAGACACGTGTCTCCCAGGACAGAGCTCCAGCGTAGCAGTGTGACTTGAAAGCATATACAATATTGTCGCATCTTGATTTATCAATTACTAGCATATATATATAATAGCTTGTGTTCAGTTTTCTGGTGATCCCATGACCATTTTTGAATGTTTAAGTAGGGTAATTATTTTGCAAGAAGAACAAGGTTGTGAGTTTATAGCATTACGTATAAAGTTTCATCGTTGTCCTTTCTTTAATCTTGAATAATTCTTTGTTTTTATGTTGTCTCCCTTCCTCAGAAAGAGAATTCACCACAACATAAAGATCGAAATGGCATCATGGAGCCGCAACCAGCCCAGACACCTCCAGCGCCCAAATCCCCTTCACCTGAGGCTCTCAAAGCCAGCACCGTGTCCCTGGCAACCGTCAGCAACATCGATATTGATATCCAGCCGGGGGAAGATGAGGACTTGGTGGAGAGGGGGGCTGAGCGACCCCAGTCAGCTGAGTCAAACACCCGGGTTGGTAATGAACCTGCAGTCCACAGTGCCCCCGGGGGCAGGAAGGGGAGGGGGAAACCAGATCCTTCTTCCCCTCCCTCCCCCCTCCAACCCCCTCTTAAGCCAATATCAGTTGCTGGGAGCAGAGGGGAAGAGGAGGCGAGGCCGCCCAATGGTTTGTTAGGCGGCCGCTCGCAGGCCGCGCCGCGCCGAGATAGATTCCCCGCCGTCGCGGAGGAACAGATGTTGGACGTCGACGATAAGGACGACACCACGGAGTTACTCAAACAGGCCGAGATGGAGAGCCCAAAGCTTGAAGCCGGGAGTCAGGCAGCTGTTTCTATTAGTGTCCCCGAGCTGAAGTCTGCAGACAAACCCATAAAAGAAAATGTCAGGGAGGCTTTGGAAGTGAATACGGACAATAACAATGACACTGTGACCCTCCTCATGGGAGCACCAACACAGAACCATACCTCAGACACCCAAGTAAGTGCTAATGGTGGAGAGTGACATTTTTCCTATTGTTTCATTAGAGTATATAAATTGCTTTTCTTGTCTATTTTCTATTCTCACTAATTCCTGTCTTTGTAGGAGAGCCTAGAATCCACTGAAAAACTATTAGAGCCCTTTCCTTCTACCACAGCACTGGTGAGTTAGGATTAAGATTCTGGTATTCCACCAGCTTTGTGTGAGAACAAAGCCCAGAGCAGCTGATTATATAACATTGTAAACACCCAGTGGCACAAATAAAGGATTATTTTCCAACAGTGTCAGATAATGATTTTACACAGTGGAAAAAAAATGTGCCGTATCTCTTAAGGACCCTTTTCAGGAGGCACACCCCTCACGAGCTGCCGAGCCGAGCCAGCCTGCTCCAGACTCCGTGCCCTTGTACTTTTCTTCGGGATCTACGGTCTCACAGCAACACAGACGCGGGGACGTGGGACGGACACATCAGCACAAGGTAAAGACAGGAAGCGGTGTGATCAGGGACTTGGAGGATTATAAGTGAGCAGGTAGAGCAGCTTATCGACTAATGTGTTCCAACAATGACAGATGTGTTCCAATGCAATTTTGTGAGCTCATGGGATTGCATAGGAAGTCATGTTTCAAGCTTAATAAACAATAGAAAAAAAAACCCTGGGAAACTTTTAAATGTTTACTCTTCAAAATCATGGGGAACTCCTTTCTTGTATTTTAGGTCTGGTCAGTGCACATACTTGACGTGTTTCTAATGTAATTTAGCTGTGTTTTAAGATACTCCACTTTTATGCGGGCAGCCATATTTAATTTCAGCAGTGGTTCACTTTCTGTATAAGACTTTTTGGGCTTCCCCTTTAATGTCTTAGGGACACCAAAAACAGTTGTGGTCCCCCTATTTATACATCTATAATTGCAATTTTGGCGTGTTATGTGAAAAAAAACAGAAAACGCAATTTGCTATCGAGGCAGCCATTGTGAATTTTGGCAATATGTCACTTCCTGTTTGAGATTTTTTGGGGTAATCCTTCCACAAGGTTAAAGGGTCATTTTTGATGAAGTTACACCATTGGTCGGTCGAGTGTTGGAGTTTCCCCATTGGCCGTTGCTTTTTCAAAACGAAACGGTGCGACAGTTTCGCACATTGACCATACACGGTCCAGTCGTATACTAGGTTTTGACCTAGTCTTATTTTAAAAAGCAGCAACAGATTATATCATACAGTATACATACTTACTACATACATACTACTACATAAATTTAATTGACCGGTTCTTGTCTCTTGTTCGTCTCCTGTTAGTCTAAGGTGGCAACTCCTAGACCTCTGCCTCCCCCTCCTATTGAAACCATAGCCATGGAAGGGAGGAAGAGGAGCACAGAGAAACATAAATCTACGGTAGTTACATCCTCCTCATCAGTTGCTTCCTCTAAGAATGGATTCTTACCACCGTCACAGGTGAGAACGCTGCTTCACTCCAGGGCTGGCTTCAGTTCACTTCCAATTCAATCAATTCAAAATTTAAACTGAAACTGCAATTTAACCGTTTATGATATTAGACATAGATCTAAGAGCGTGTGTATAATAATATGTGTATAATGTGTAATGTGTATAATATTTAATTTTAAAGGTAATCAATTTCCTGAATGTGGTGAATTGAAAATTAATTGGCCAAACCCTGCTCCACTCACACACCAACAAACTCTTTATTCCTTCTGTTTTTCTGGTCGTCTTCCATTCAACAATACCTGGTCAATCATTGCATTTCTGTGTATATCCCTCTGAAAACTTAGTTTGACTGCCACTAGATTGCTGGCCATGCTTTGTTAAACGTTTATTATTGGTTCTTAATGGATTTTATGGGCCTGCAGGTCAGAAACCTTGTTCAGCCAGTAAAATACCATGTAAACCTTCAATTCAAATAAAAAGTAGTTGGATACTTGTCAAGTTCTGTGATGTGTGACAGGAATACATACTGTAGTCCGGTATGCATTAAATACATCCACTACACACTATGAATCATTTTTGGGAAATAGTTGTAATCTATGGCTCATGTCAGTCAGGACAGGAAAATCACATGTAAATTATGCCGGTCAATGTCTTCCAGGCCCGTCCTCTGTCTGCTAGAGAGAGGAGGCGACTAAGACAGTCCCAGGAAAATCCCACCCAGCCAGGTAGATAACTCATATATATAACATTATATATAACATATTATATATAACAGAATGTATCGATAACCACAAGAAAACACAAGACCTTACCAAATGCCATACATCACAGTAATAACAAAGAAAATACCTGTGGAGGAACATTACAGACGCGCACTCACAGCTGCACATGTAGTTTACCACTGTGTCATCAATACAGATGCACAACAACCACATGTTATCTCATCCACACCACACATACACAAACGTTTACTAAACCACACACACACGCAGACAAATGCATACTTGCCTGCACATCCACAAATAGAGGATGAAGAATGTTGGTGGTTGTGGCTGGCAACAGATCATACTCATGGCTGATGGGGAACAGCAATAAGAAAGGTCAGTCTAGCGCCTAAAATGGAGTTACAGACAGGAGGAAAAGGTTAGAGAGGCAGGTAGATTAAGAATGAATATGTCATTGGAAACATTAGAGAAAGAAAATGCAAAATAAAAGAGAACAGAGGAGAGAAAATCCACAAGGATGACGTTAGAATGAAGCGACATTGAAGGTAAAATAAGGATCTACTTTTTCAGCAGTATGATTCCCAGACATTTTTGAGGATATGGGGGCTTTTCCTCATCTGAAAGAATGATGACACAGGGAATTTACTATCTGTTTCAATTTTAATAAAAGGTCAAATAGTGATGATAAAGTGGGGATGTTTGACAGCCAAGCACAGCTGGCTACACAATGAGCATAGCTAATAGCTTTTTCCCTAAACTTTGTCTTTTACTAGAAGCATGTGAGTAAACTAAGGATTCTTTATGTTAAAGTTACAAATGCCAAATGTTTTTTCAAAGAAAAGGCTGGCACTTGAAAATGTTCTTAAATTTGTGGAAAATACTGAGAATATTGCAGCATCACCCGTTATGATGTTGCGTATGTTATTTTAAGTGCTCATGGTAGTTTCTACTCTTTCACAGCTGTTAGTGCAGTGAGAAGGTCGTCTTATGATGTCACTTCCTCCAAGGCTGAGAACCACAAAACCCCAGTTAGCCGATCTGTTTCTGATTCCAGCGAAGCTGATAATAAGGTATAGATTGTCTGGCTGAAATCACATTAGCCATTGATCTTTGGTATGTCTTATGCTATTTTAAAAAAGAATACACAGAATAGCTTTTACATGCCTTATTCTATTACAAAGGGTCTAGCTTTTTAAATTGATAAGCCAGAAAGAAAATATTGCTGGTTCAAGATCTCTGCTATCTAATATAAAGTATCATAATGAGCTACACAGACAAATCTATATCATAATAATAATCATAATCATCATCCCTGTGTTAAACAGTAAGGTGTGTTCTGTTACAACAGGATCGGTTGCTAGGCCGACGCTCTGATGAAGATGATTGCAACTCATCCGCAAGTTCTACAGAGCGCTCAGAGGGAGACTGCAGAGAAGGGTGAGAGAATATGATAAACAGGTTGAAAAGGCCACACAGTGCAACTCATTGTTGTACAAAACCTTTCAAAACCTCACAATTACTCAACTCAAGCATAGAGACACTGGATACCATTTTATAATAACAGGTCGGGAGACCATGTGCACTTGTTGTTCCCTGTATTGTGTCTCCTATGTACTTTTACAATCCATGATTCTTGTGTGTATGGGTTCTCCGCAGGAAGAGTGAATCCACTGATATGCAAGATCTAGTTCAGATGATGACCCAGACATTGCGAATGGACGGCAGGGATGGTGTGAGCGAGCTAGATGGAGGCAGATTCGGCTCAACTGCGCTACCAGAGTTTAAACTGAACAGGAAGTACAGGGACACCCTGGTGCTTCATGGGAAGGCTGGAGAGAAAGAAGAGGACTTTTCATTCAGTGAACTACCAATAGGTTATAACGAAACTTGTATACCATCAAACATATATTATTAATCAGTCATCTGCCATGAGACTTTCTCCTGTTAACAAATTCCTCTCTCCAAAAGGACTGTCCTCATCGGGCCCAGCCAAGGTCCGGCGGGCCATTGAGCACCTCAGGACAGATGTGGTGAAGGGCCTTGGGGTGAAGCTGCTGGACAGAGTCCTGGACATCATGGAGGAGGAGGATGACGACAAACGAGAGGTAGGCAATCCAACTAATAAAGCTCATCAGCATCACACCTAGGCCATCATACTGGCCCTTATTTGTGAGGCCATTGTAAAAATCATTACAAATTCAAGTCATGGGATGACTGTAAGGAAGTTGTCATGGTTGATTATGGAAACTTTTTTGCAGCTTAAGTGCAGGATCCAACGTGAATGAAACATACTCATCTTTGGCTCTGCATTCTAATGGATACACATGCTGGAAGCTGACCTCCACTTATTTAAACATCTGATTTGTAGGTTTTTGTAGAGAGATGCTGCACGTGTTATTACATGTGGTCCATTTGCAGGGGTTTTTCCGGACCCAGGGGTTACCCCAGAGGTTTGGTACAGTTAGTTAGTTAGGTATGAAAGCAGTCCGCTCCAGACCCAGGAAGTAGAGTGATGATCACGTGTAGTTAGTTTAGATTGAAGCGTAAGCTTCCTTCATAAATCTATAGTACTATGTGAACCCTTTTCAAACATCAGTTTTGAGTTAGATTGATTTAGCATAGCACAATGTAATCAATCACACTGTGAGCAAAGTACAAAACCTAGTCATGTGGAACTTGGGCACGATACATCAAATAATTTGTTACCAAAGCGATGTCACTTGGAATCTTTTTCTTTCACTGCAGTTGTGTCTTCGGGAGCAGATGGGAGAGGAGAAGTACCAAGCCTATGCTGTGATGGTGAGGCAGCTGAAATTCTTTGAGGATGTTGCCTTCAAAGGGTAGAAAATGCTGTATATGCCCAAACATTAGCTGATTTTGTATAGGCAATCTTTTGTAAATGTATGTATAAAAACCTTTTTACCTTACTTTTAGTACAAATACAAGAAATGCAGACTATTATTTCTAGTATACCTATGCAATAATTGTAAGTCGTTTTAAAGCAGACTTCTTGTCAATCTGTACTGTAGTGTAGTACTAAAATAAGTAATTTATTTATAAGTATTGTCACTGTGCTGTATCTTTAAAGACATTAGGTATTGTTTGCGCTGCTTTTTGTATATTCTAATACACAAGATAATGTAGATGCATTGTAGATATTTATATTCTCTCCATTAAACTAACTTTTTTTCTCTCCTATTTTCACACTTGTTTTCAAAAATGTTGAGAGCTGGAACAGACTTTACTGACCATACTGGACATACTAGAGCAGAAGCATCTTATTGTGCTGATACTTATTTCACATCTTCACTAAGCCTTGTAGCAAATTAAAATGAGTCTCATTTACAACATATAGACAACATTGGATGTTTATTTTTTTGGGCATACAGATATTTTACCACTGAATGACAAACAGTGTAACAAAGCTAACCTTCCAAATGCTTCAAATATGAATTCTATGAGTCAACATTCAAACCATTTCCAGTATAAAAAGATGTGTTGGGGCAACTTGGTAGGGATAGTTCTGAGTTACTTGTGCTTCTTCTTCTTGAGGTTTTCTTGAGGTTTCTGGTTGGTTTCCCCGCTGCTCTCTGGCAGGGCTGGCTGCCAGGAGAGAGGGCTCTTTCTGTACATGGGCCACGGAGGCAGGGTCAACTAAAAGGATGAAGGGAAAAATAAAAAGTTAGGGTATAGCATAGGATGTGGCTTTTCTGGACCCCACCAACAGAGCTGCCCAATCCCTGATAAATTAACAGAAAGGAATCAAACTTTTACAGCACTTAAGAATTTTGTCTTAATAATCCATTTACAATGTTGCTTCATTTGTTTTTATTAGACAAGGGGACAATGGGTGGCATATACTATTTTTTGATCATTATCTAAGCTCATGGATGGATTGTCATTGAATTACTGAGCCCAGCTTGTGAAAATGTGCAGCACCTTTATATATTTTTTCATTCATATATTGCTTCTTCACACAAATGAAGAATATAAAGACAAAAACTTACCACGCAGGATACAGCAAAACCAGCCAATACTATATACACAGTCCACCCAAACTGTTCAATGACCAGACCATATACGAATCCAATCACCTGAAAGGCAAGGCAAAAGGTAACGGTGATCTATTAGCTGAATGCAGGCAAAAAGCACAGTGCCATGTTTATGTCGGTTTTAAAGCTATAGTTTCCTTATTTTATGGTTAGTTACCGCTGAGACGAGTATTATTCCTTGGAAAATCTGTTCAGCCAGTTTCTGGCCTTTGTAATCCTGTGGAAGAAAAAAATATTCGAAACGATTAACACACAAGTAATGCAGTATAGTAGGAGTTCCATTCAAAATAAATAGTGAAACTTGGCTGTGCCTGGCAGTTTTATTGTTATACTGTATAACTCAGAACAACTACACCCCTACAAAGACTACACTGGGTAACAACAATCCAACAAAAAACACAATATACATAAACAACAATATAGTCCAGATCGATGGAGGTGGACTGAGCCTAAACTATATTATTTTGCTGACTAACAGCTGGACGCAAGGGGGACACCCAGCCATCATCATATAATGATAGAATCGTTATACACACGGAGATTGACAAACGTTAGCAAAACGTTATACTACAGGGGTGATCTGATCAAAACGTTATACTACAGGGGTGATCTGATTTAGACACTTCAGGTAAGCGTTGAACATAGTAACCAGTGACGAGGTTAGTCAAGTTAGCATTAGCTGAAAGACATGGAGCAGACAAAACGGTATGTCAACTAGCACAGCCTGCCGACTGAGCAGCTACGACATGGAAGAACCTGTATACGAAAGATATATCAGTAATACTAAAAACCTTACCATGTGCGTTGGAATGGAATTGAATATTGACAGCATCTTTCTATTTTAGGTAAACAAATGTGGTCCGAACCAGTGTATGTTTGATTTCCGGTTTCAAAAAGCTACGTAGTGGTCTGAAGGACCCACGCAGTTTTTCTTTTCTTTTTTTTTTTGGAGGAGGGGGGGGGGTGTTATAACTGAAAATGTGATATTACAGTGTATATCACAACTACGCGGCTAATCCCGGGTATCAGCATTTAGAGTTCACAAAACAATAAAAACATAGGGATTGGCTGCACAGCTACACTGAGACTGAACGGATCCATTTGGTTTACAGATAGTGGAAAACTGCACCAGCACACTAGATTCTACCGCCAGCCCACATACATCGCGGATTATATTATATATATACAATTTCTTGCTTTTATTTCCCACATTTAAAGATATGACATTTGACGCATATAATTAATAAAGTCATTATCTGCATGCCGTAAACGACTGGCTAATCCACCTTTGCAATCAGGCAAATACATAGGCATCTATTACTACGAGCAAGAACCTCCTTGGATAAACTTGTTGATGTTGAGTTGGCACTTCAGCTTTAACGTGAGTTTGTTTTGTATCTAAGTTCTGTTTGCTAATGGGTTATGCGTGCAATTTTTTTTTACATGCATGTTAAGTTAAAATATACAAGCTCGTAAACAGTCTTTTGCGTTTATGCAGTCGCCACGCAGCACAACGAGAACACCTCAACTTTTCTTTATTAGCTAATCGCGTTAAACAAGTATATTTTGTTTCGTTCACATCCTTTATTAAATCGCATGTTTTTTTAAATTTTGTTATTCCGCAGACTTTCAATAGGGACGAATGAGACCGTTATCATGACACTGAGGAGAGGTGAGTCCGTTTGGGTGACCAAGTTGCTTCTTCAAAACATCTGTAAAATGTAATCCCTCTAAATCAGGCGGTGTAGGTGATCAACGTTTCCAACCACAACAATACAACAGACTGAAGCTGTGTCCCAATTCAGGGGCCAGGTCAGGGTTACATCTTTGAAATGTTTCCACCTGGGTAACTACTGCTCCTGTGTGATTAAAGCTACAGCGCTGAGACAATTCGTTTGTCCAGGATAGACGCAAAAGAGATGTGTGGCCAAACAGATGATTATCTTAGTGTTATCTTTAGGCTTTCATAGTTGCCCCAGATGTTGCCCTGCGTGTTGCCCGTGTAGATACACGTGTTCTCCGTTGTCTCTTTCAGTTAACGTGGTCATCCTGGTGCTGCTGGTCGTAGCCTTCCTGATCATTGTTCAACGAAATCTTCTCAATCTAAATGACTTTTTACAGAGAGAAAACCCAGGTATGATTAACCCCAAACTGTCAGTCGTCCTCTACCCTTTTTGTTTCTTGTTAGGTATATCATGTCCAACAAGGAAAATTAACTAAGCGCATATAATGAAACTAACTGCAACAGAAATGCGAGTGAGGTCCCCCCAAAAAATTGTTTTTCCTCAGATGCAGTGCCTGGTGTAATCCTTCCCTTTGAGTCAGAGTTGTCCCCCGACCTCCGACTAGAGTCAGCGACGGGCGACGAGATCCCTGTGGTCATCACTGCTGCCGAGGAGAGACTTGGCGCTGTGGTGGCTGCCATGAACAGCGTCTCCCAGAACAGCAAAGCCAATGTGGTCTTCAAGATAGTGACTCTGAACGACACAGTGGATCATCTAAAGTAAGATAATAAAGCAAAAAAAGTAAATGCTACTGCACACCACTGCATTGCACAGTGGTGCATTTATAGTGACCCCTGGTTGACAGTTGCAAAAATGCTGTGCACAGAAATGCATATAGATCACCCACCAGCTATAATATTCCTCTCAAATAACAGTGATTAGCTCAGGTCTTACGTTGTGCTCAGTATCTGGAAGTCACACCTCTGACAAACAAATAAGAGTTAATATCTTGTCAGCCATACTTTATTCATCTAATGTGTGCATTTTTGGGTGAGCTGTCTTTTAAAAAAAAAAACCCCAACAACGTGTCTTTCGCTTTTCTATCAACAGAATGTGGTTGAGTAAGACAAGGCTTAACAATGCCAAATATAAGATAATTGTTTTCAATCCTGAAATGGTCAATGGGAAGGTATTCAAAGATCCGAAGAGCCTTGAGACTGTGAAACTGGTGAGACAATCTATCACTGCCACAATATAAATATTAATGCATGTTGTGTACCTACTGCTATATCTGCCAACCTTTTCTTCCACGTTTTTTTTTTTTCAGTTGACTTTTGCTCGGTTCTATTTGCCTGTGTACATACCTGATGCAGAGAAAGCCATCTATTTGGATGATGATGTCATCGTACAAGGTAAGACATCACCACAAAATAGGTTTGTTTGTTCGCATATTGACCCAGTCTTAAACACCTGTCATTGATTGAGTTCCATGCACAATTTCAGATTAATAAAAAAATAAGTAATAAAAGAGTAATAGACACTGTCCAATCCCTAAGGAAGAGCATGATGAATGGATAATGAATATTCTGTTTGGCGTCAGGGGATATCCAAGAGCTTTATGAAACCAACCTGAAACCAGGACATGCAGCTGCCTTCTCGGATGACTGTGATTCAGCATCTGCTAAGGGCATTGTTCGAGTGGCTGGAAATCAGGTAGGCACCTCTTCTCTGTGAAGGTAGAAAGGCCGGTTCATTTCTTTCAGTGGCTATATCCCTGGAAAGACAATTGACTAATTGACTATTTTCCAATAGAATAAGTACATAGGCTTCCTGGACTTTAGGAAGGAGGCTATTAAGAAGCTGGGGATGAGGGCCAACACATGCTCCTTCAACCCAGGGGTCATCATTGCCAACCTGACTGAGTGGAAGAATCAGAACATCACCAGCCAGTTGGAACATTGGATGGAGCTCAATGCACAGTGAGTCATTCACACTGTTAAAATGATGTGTCAACTGGATCTGACTTAGAGGCGCGTTCAAGCTCAGTCAAGATGGATTGACGATCTCATATTGCAAAATCAGGATCAGGGTCATCACACAGACATTAAAACTAATATTTAATCTAGTGGACTTAAGACAAGGGAATTGTCCACAATATAAAGAAAATGATGTGTTTATCAGTGGAGTGATTTTTTCTTTTTGGTCTCACCAGGGAGGATCTGTACAGTAATCTGGCAGACAGTATCACTACCCCTCCATTGCTCATCGTCTTCTACAAACATCACTCCTCCATTGACCCCATGTGGCATGTCAGATACCTTGGTAAGTACTTGATGGTTCTAGACAAGAAAGAATGTGGAGTTGTTTTTTTTTTTTTTTTGTATGAATCATCACCTGTAAATGAAACAGAGACTTTTGACTTTTGTTACTCTGGGATGTCTGTTTTGAATGCTGTCTTTTACTTATCCTACTCACCTCAATATCTTGGTCATCAACTCAATGCTTTAACCAAGACACCAAGCAGAAAGTCTAGCTTCATGGTGCAGGTGATAACATAATTAGTCATTATAATATATTATGGAATCTTCACACAATACTGGGCAATTCTAGCCAAGACAAGCTGCATCTAATAATCACCATATTCACAGTAAATGGTTGAAAGTTACTTGACAATATTTTTTTGTAAATGACAGCCAATCTTTGTCTGTATTCAAGGCATTACAGATGCTGGAAACCACTACTCTCCCCAGTTTGTGAAAGCCGCCAAGCTCCTCCATTGGAGCGGGCATTACAAACCTTGGGGGAGAACATCCTCCTTTACCGACGTGTGGGACAAGTGGTACATTCCAGACCCCACAGGAAAATTTAATCCAGTGCGAAGACATTCAAGTGACAAATAGATTGAGTATGGGCATCATGAACAGGCAACCAGCTAAGCCAGCCCAGTTCCAGCAGGACCACACCGATTGACTTCTCAGGAACAAACACAAGTATGGTGCAGTGCCATCCCACATGCTCACCCTGCATTTGTGTTCTGCCATCCTTCTGACCTGTACACCTGTGAACTGTTACATTGCCTTGAATGCAGAGAATTAATCTTTGCTTAATCCTACCCGATGCATTTATAATTGCTGGGAGTACCTAAATATTATACACATGAGAACATGACACGCCTTTTCTGTCATTAACTGTATATAGTATTGTGGTGTGGAGAAAGTGATTTAATCCGTTATTGGTACAATACCAATGTCCTTACGGTTGCCATGGTCCTCTAAATATTTCAATATATAAAGTGTTAAAAGTAGCTTTATTTTAAAATATGGAAGTATGTTCTATGCTTTCTTGCATATGACCTGAAAGGTCTTATATCTGCAAAAAGTCCAAGGCACAATAGAAATCAATGATGTATCACATAAGTAGTATTGGTCTATACCTTGTGACTATTTGCCAAGACCACATCCTTCAACAATTGAAGAGTCCTAGACCCACTGACTGAAAGTTCCCTCCCAAGAAATAAGTATATTTTAAGATTAAGCAAATATTAGGCATGTAAATGCCTGTCTTTACCTCAATTGAATACCTCTTGTAGACACATAGTGCATTTTTCAGTAAGTTTTACATTATTGCACATGAACCTAATTATGTCAGATTGCATATGAACATAGTAGTTTATATTTTGCAGGAATTGGCCAAGTGGTTCAACTTAATCCAAACTTGTGCAATTACAAAAAAACAAAACAAAAAACATGCAAAATACAACCAAACGTTTTTCTGATCAAGTTATCAGTGTGATAAGACATGAGAATCAGGTCGCTTGGGATTCTCAGCATCCTGTCTTACTTGAACTGCCACAGATAACTTGTCTAACATTCCAGATGAACATTAGTACACTACTGTTTTGCCAATCAAGCTGAAGTTGTTTCTGGTTAGTTTTTCCTGTATTTTTTATTTTATATGAAATCCACTAACTAAATCACACCTCTTGAATAACTTGAGAAAATACATTTGCACAGAATTAGTTTACCCCTTCATTATCAGGATTTTTATACTCTATAAAGCATTTACCTTGCTGGTGTAAATTTTTGTCATCCTTTTGTATATTAGCCTAAATAAAGTTTTTGTTTTTAAATCAATTGAAACTTGTGCTGACATTTTCAAATTAATCATTGACCCATTGCTGTGTTGAGCTAGGTCTTATTTTCTAAGAGTTATTTCCAAGGTTGTCCATTTCCATGATCACATCAATATCCAAACTTTTCTGTAAACACTCCATCTGATGTAAGATTACCACCAACCACAATCCCAAAGAAACAGTCTGTTCAATGTGCAGCAGGAGTCAAGCACAGTTCAGGTAATTGGCAGGAGATACAGTAAATGTCGCACCCAATTTACCCCTTGTAAAGTCAATTAATTTGCAATGCTCTTTTAGAAATTAAGTGTCACCCTGATGGGAATTAAATCAAAATAT
Organism: Polymixia japonica; assembly: GCA_900302305.1. Taxonomy (NCBI): domain Eukaryota; kingdom Metazoa; phylum Chordata; class Actinopteri; order Polymixiiformes; family Polymixiidae; genus Polymixia; species Polymixia japonica. The sequence continues at coordinate 3,195 of OMKK01055713.1, read as the reverse complement.
GAGCCCAGATTGAGATGGTGTAAAGGGTTAATTTATTGTCTGTAGGCTATATACAATAATATGCATCAATATCAGATGTTCCAAATTACCACTGGAATCTCACTCGTTACACATGACTTGGATTCTTTCATTCTTACGAAAGAGTGGCGACAGGACACACATTCAACGCCAATGACAAGGTTAAGACTAATCTGAAACCTAGTCAACGTGGCTACAGTTCCACATGGCCAGTCTTTTGAACACCAATAGCGAATCACAGTTCTGGCTTTAATGCTGCAATGGTCACAGCCCAGGTCTGCACATCCACAAGACAAGCGGGTAGTTTGGAGCAAGGCATTACAGTTCAGAAGCAGTGCAAGGGTAATCATTTAAAATCTGTGTTGAAGTCATAAGCGTCATCTGTTTTGGCTGTGGAGAGGCTGATGTCAACATGGACAGACTGGAACCGTACTTGACCTGGTTTAGCTGGAAAGATACAAATAAAAATGATTTGAAAATATGGCCAAATGAATTTAGACTGTACTCATTGATAAATGTACAATATGTTTTTCCAAATAATTTACTTATGACTGATGTCTTCTGTGGTTCCTCTGTTTCTTCCTCTTTTTCTTGATCCTGGGCAATATCCTCGAGCTGAAAAAGCAGCCGGACATTTAAAGTCTTCAACAAATTTCGTAAGACACAGCAATTGTCCTCAATAAAATGGTCTAGCTAACAGGATCAGAGTTGGATTAGAAGTCTTCATTATCAAATCAAGACATGCGTTATTGTCCTCATTTCCATGTTGGTGTGCAGACCATGCTAGAAGCTGGTGTGTCCAGCTAAAGCCAAACTGCTAAGACTCCATCTCTAAACAATGCATGCAAGCTTACTAGTTCCACAGTGTCCTCCTCAACTTCCTTCGTCTCTGGTGCGAGGACAGGCTTCTCCTCAGGGGCGACGCACATCAGGCCTGCAGTGGGGCCATTAGAAATGAAGCCTATGCTACTGGCATTGTTGGGAAACTTCACACCTGAGAAGGGAGATAAAACATGGCGTCAGCAACACAGTCTGAAGTTTACCATCCTATTTTGTGGTGGCTAGAAAATCAAGATTTTAAATCATCACATCTAAAAGAAAAGCAAAGGGTTTGTCAAGTAGCGCACGTGAAGTGGTCCACACATCTTATGACGTTCCTAACCACAGTTCAGATGTGGGCAACCTGAGGTTTGCAGTCTACCAGCCAAACCGGACCATTATGGGGGAACAAAAGAATCGGTGTAAAAATACTGTCAATAGCTGTCATCAAATCACACTTTCTGTTAAGTCAGGATACACAGAGTAAGACTGGACTATTTGTGATATTAAGATATTTCATAACTTGCATTGTGAATGGCTGTGTGCAAAACCATTTTGTACAATTGGTCAGTATCCAATGTTAAATACAGATACCACTTTTAGCAACATTATTTTTAACCATCTATGGACTTCAAGCAGTTTAGTTTGGGATCACTAGACAAAACAACAAAGATATAATACCCTTTTCTCCATAAAAGAATCAAAATCAATTTGGCTTTGATTTCTGACTTGTTACAACATGGCTGTTTGTAACATATTTTAGTGCTTGGGAAATTCACCAAAGCTCTTTTTGAAGGATGGAGTGTAAATACTAGTACCTTTCAGTGTCTCCTCGTTGCCAGTTTTCAGTTTGTCTAGATCCCAGTCGTTCTGCATCTCAGTAATCTTGGCATGGGACAGGTAGGCCGGTAGGCTGGGGTTTTCTGGCGCCTTACAGTGGTAGCTCAGCTTGGCTCTGAGAAGTCAGACAAACGGCTCAATTGTATGTGACACTGAAGATGAGGACATTTCAGGTCTTTTTATAATCAGGAACAGGGATATAAAGCAGGACCTGTACCACTCCTACTCTTAAAGAATCCAAGCCCGCAGTATGAAATTCCAATATTAATGAAGGTTTAACCTCTATACTGTTACCACTAATAACTGAAATTAGCCTGGCATAGCATTAGGATCAGAGTTGGATTAGAAGTCTTCACCATGAAATCAAGACTTGCGTTATTGTCCTCATTTCCACACTGCTGCACAGACCAAGGCCCACCCTCCTGACCCAACAGTCTGGGTAAAAGAGAACACTCACCCTGTCCACTCGGCCAGAAAAACAGTTGCAGCCTGCTCCGTGTTGGGGACTCCGCCCTTGAGCATATAGCCACGTTTTTTGGCAAAGAATGTTAAAAACTCCAGAGAGTTTCTGTAGTCTGGGACATTGTACTGGAGCATTACCTGAAACAAAGAATAGATGACCTAGAACACCTACATTTCCATTTTCATTGGCAACAGACAACCAAAAATACCCCCCCTCCCATGTATTCCCCCTCCCTCACCTGAGGACCGACTGATGATATTGTTTATACACCGATCCATTACCATTACATTATCTACTGCCCCTCCAAACGTCTGCCAATATCTTTGTTTATACCCTTTATTAGACCATTACTCTGGATCACCCGTGTATAGATGTAAAATGCTGGCTCTCCCTCACCGACTATATCTGACGACCCACTGCATTGCCCAGTCTCCCACGCTCCCCACCTGGGACTTGTCACACTGTTTGAGCAGAGTCCTGACAGCCTCCAGCACACCCTCCTGCCCCTCCTCCAACTGCAGGCTCCTCAGGGACATTGAGACCGGCGGGTTGGACGGCGACGCCACAACCCCAGGGCTGTCTAGCATCTTCACGTTCTTGGAGATGTGCACGTCCTGCATGGATCTGGAGGGGACGGGGGTAAGATTAAGACGGACGGTTGGGATTACATCTGAGACAGGCCTACAGCACATACTTTAAAGGCAACATTACAATTGGCAATTGTATTATTAGAAAGGAAATCGATATATGCTTTCAGATAGTTTTGAGCGCGTTTTTTTTTTTTTTGCAAGACACACCTCTACCTTCTAGAACATGTCAGCATGCTGACAAATATGTCATGTTCCACAGATGACAGAGGGATTGTTACATTACATTTTGTGGCTGATTCTTAACTCACTTGGTGATGCCTCTCTTGACCCCAACATTGCACGCCCGCATCCCCTTCATACTGTTGATCAGACTGCTCTTCCCCACGTTAGGGAAGCCTGAGGGTGACATGCGACATCTTAGTTCAGAGTTCAACACAGTCCAGCTAACAAGAGTTAGTAGATATG
>OMKK01055712.1:3043-18311 GCA_900302305.1 Polymixia japonica | reverse complement strand
CAAGGATTACTGTTGACAAATGCAGCACCAAATAAACTTTACAACTTGTGATCTACTATTTTGAGACCAGCGATACTTACTGTGTTACATTTCTCTATGAGTGTCCTGATCTCTGGTTTAACCTTTTCAATCAGATCAACAAGCTTCGCATTACTCTTCATCATCCCGCCGGGCATGACGAAGACCTTAGTACCAGTCACTGGGTGCAAGGAGAGGAAAAAAACAGGAGGGTAGAGACAATTATCATACAGTAGATTGCTCTATTTTTAAAACCCCAAGTCCAGAAAAGGCAGTTGAAACATATTTTCTTGATTTAAAGAAAATATGCAAGAGTATTTCCATCAATATATCAATACTCTTGACAAAGATAGTATAATTATAGTAGTATAGTATAGTATAATAATTATGTTTTCATGAGACTGAGCTGCCATTCTTAATTAAAATGGCGATCTTCCAAGAATAATTCCAAGAAACTTGCTTTCTGTGTTTTAAGCAATGTGCACAGCGGCAATGAAAGGATGCAATTTCTGCAACATTATCTAATTTCTATGGCAGTCACCTTAATTAGCCATGATACACATTCTCCCATATTGGGTTGATGATGTAAGAAGGTTGATGTATCCATCTTCATCCTTTATCTATTGAAATAGTTTCAACATGTATTCTATTATTTATTCAGTTGCCTTATCTTTTTACCCTCTACCAGATTATCTGCTGCTGCAACATCTTAATTTCCCCAGTGGGATTAATGAAGTTCAAGATAATCTAAACCAAAAGAGTGCCTGTATTATCCAGTCTAACTCAGCGGGGAGACCCTGAACAGATCCTTACTCTATTTGACCTTCTCAGTATACAAGCCTTATACACACCCTTGTCCTCTCCAGTTCCATCCTCAAGCTTTCTCTTCTTGGCATTTTGCTATGAACCAGATGAAACAACAATTAGGGTTGTTTCACACTACTGGTCTGCACATGACAGTTATGATGCTAAGTACATTACATTAAGTACTGAGAATTTAATTCCTTTCCCCCCAAATTAGAGCCTTACCGCTTCTAGTCCGTCATGTAGATTTGAGAGCAAAATAGGGTCGGGCACAGTCAGGTTTATCTCTGAGTGTATCTCCTTCAGTTCACAGATGTTTATGATGGGATCCTGAAAGACACAGGGACACTTGTCATTCTTTTTTCCTTGTTCTATGCAGGTCATGTTTTATCCCTTCCAAATATTGGTTTTGACAAAGTGGTTATAATGCACACACACTTACAGCTAAGCTATTTGCATTTAAGCACCACATACCTTAAGGAAGTGATCAAGTTCCAATAACTTCTTTGGGAAAAAATTAGCAACTAGGTCCTCTGCCTGAAAGAGATGCAAACCTTAAATTAAGTCTTGCTTTAAAATCTGATCTTTTGGAATAGCTGTGTGTGTAACTTTGTTTATTATCCATGTCGATATGGGGGGGAAAAACACTCACTTCTCCTGTGATCCGTTCTCTGAAAGCATCAACCTGCAAAAACACAACTTTTGTTTAGATACAAATGCAGTCGCGTATAGCTACACCAACAATGACGTATCGCTGGTGACCCTGGAGACATCGGTGGCTTGCTAATAAAGTTGTCAAAAACGTTTGGTAACGCCGGTGTGGGAAAGGGAGCCTTTTATGGTTTGCTACCTTGATAAGGCCTTGTGTTCAGCCGGCAAGCAGACTATCAAAGCAAGTTACACGTGTTTATCCGCACGGCTTGATATGCTTGATATAGTGGAAGGTAACTTGTTTGTGACACAGCATCGTTTTATTGGATTGACAGGTTTGGTTTAACAGGCGGGAACAAGTGGGCTAGCTGCCGTTAGCGCGTTTTAGCTTGGTTTAGCTTTTAGCTTATCTAAGCCATCACATCATGGTAGAAAATGTGGCTAAAGCCCTAGCAAGCAGCTGGCAATCACATGTCGTATAACGTTATATGAGGAGTCCAGTAGTTACAAATTACCTTGGTTTTGATTTCATTGTCCACTTTAAGGAGTGAAGACATCTTATGTAGTCAAATAGGTAAGAACGATTGTCCCAACAGCATTAATTTCACTTCCAAATGTGTGGCTTTTTCACTTGTCAGCCACACTTGCGAGCTTAAAGATGACGAGTTTAATATGCGACAAAGTTACGTCTGTTTGCGCCTGCGCAGAGGGGAAAAAAACACACGCGTCATCGTATTTTTCTAGACGCAGCTGACGATGTAAACAAGAGAAGGTAGTCGAGGGCAAGGGATCAAATTATCCATTGTCACCGCAAATGATAACTATTACTTTGTCGTAAAACGTCGACATGGGGCTCCCTGTTACTATTAAAGTCAATTTCAGGGGAAATGTGAAGCGATTTCTGGCTCCAGATTTGGACAAATCAGAATGGGAGTCGGTGGAGGCTTGGGTAAGCAGCTAGTGTTAATGTTAGCAGAGCCAGCTGGCTCAACGCTGGCGCAGTTTGGTTAAAACAAGGCCCAGCCATGGCCTAGCCACATAAACCATGGACCATTTGAAGGACAATCGCCACTCTTGCGACAAATTTGTACAAAATGCAAGCCAGCTATCGTTGCTACAATTGTACTTAATATGTAGAATGAAAGAAATTTTCGCATTGTTGTATTTGTAAATATAGACGGAATTCTCAACGTGCCATATTTGCCAGTTTGATAAGACAAAGTAAAACTTATGATTTAACAAGGTAATATTAGTGATAAGTTAATGTGTTAATGATGTTTAAACTTTGTAAAATTACTTTTCAGATTAAAGCATCATTCGGGATCAGCCACTTTCAAGTTAAATATTTTGATGAGGACAATGAAGAGGTAAGGTCAAAGTCTGCATACGCGTGTTTTTACGGCATGCTGGTGTTACTCGGACTCGCATAACATTGGGTATGAATAGATGTGCTTGAGTTGAGGTGCAGAGTAGACGCAGTGCAACCATGCCATCTATAGGTTCGTTTCTGATAAGTCGTTTGTATTGTCAAGCGTTCATAAAGGAGTCCACTGCCATATTGTATGCTCAAATCAAGTTGAGGTCCTCAAAGTTGTCTTTGTCCGTTTCAGGTTTGCATAAACAGTCAAGGTAAGCAAATTAAATCTTTTGGTTGTTTAACTGCACAATGAAAGCATTTGATTCATTAAAGGTGAAATATGTAATACTTTCTACCCACTAGAGCAGGGGTGGTGAATCATGTGCCATGGAGGGCCAATAGGCTGCAGGTTTGCATTCCAACCAAACACTGCACCAACTGATTTCAATAATGCATCCCGTCCTCTCTTGTTAAAGGTGTTCCAATCAGTGATGTCACCTGCTCTAGTCTTAGGTTGGAATGAAAACCTGCAACCTCTTGGCCCTCCATGGCACATGATTCCCAACCCCTGCTTGTGTTGACTAAAAACATTGAAAATTATGTTTAGACTCAAGATCACTCCATTTTCATTCACTGAATACACACTGACCGAACTGGCAACAGCCAAACAGAGAGATGGTCATGGGAAGGCGAGGGAGTGTTGTGTTGTCATTCAGACAAAAACACAACAGGTAGTGGTGGGCTGTCACATGTTTTTAAATTAGAAATAAATAGGTAATTTACAGTACTTTTAATCAGCATATTTATACGATCTCTGTGGATGTCTTATCTTTATCTTTAAGTAGAAGTGTTATTTTGATTCCCAGTTCATAATCCGAACAACAACTCACTGTTTGTTATTCTTTTTTGTTCTTCAGAGGAATATGAAGAAGCCATCAAGGTATTGTGACACCGCCTGGTTTCTTGCTAACTAGTGAAATACCTTTTTATTGTCCAGCTAGATTCTTTTTCTTTGGCCACAAATATAGCATGCAGCACAAGTTACTCTCTTTACAATGGGTTAGACACACAGACATTGCAAAATAAAGCATCCAACTCTGTCTTTATTGAAAAGATAAATAACAGTACAATTATTCGGATGTGAAGCAGGATGCTGTTGCAAAATACCATGCTTTCTCAGTCAACCTTTCCTGGATAAATAAAGTTAAAAAGGAACAAAAGATTTGCATATAACCTGTTTTTGTTTTGAGCTCCAGTGGTATGTGTGTCATGCTTGTTACAGAGTGCAGAGAAGCAGGGGAACCAGTTGCACATGAATGTTTACAAGATGAAGGGGCAGGCCTCCGTTGGCGCACTGAAGACAGAGGTGAAGGAGCTGAAAGGGGACCTCCGGCCCGCTCCTCCCTACCCCTCCAGGGTCAAGACTGTGGACAAAGGCACACAGGTCACTCCTGAGAGAGAGGCTGTAAGGAACACATGGATGCTGTCATTTTTTGACGTTTACATTGTTTCCTCTGGAAGTCTTTTCGGTAGCGATGGTGGTTCAGAGTACATTTCAGTACTGAAACTAGAACTTAGACTCATTTACAGTATCAGTTCCAGTATTTTTTGTAGTTTAATGGTCATATTATAATTTCTGAAACAATTCCGCTCTATTTTTCACTGAATTATTTTTATTTTGTTTTTGAAAAGCAATAAGCAAAGGTAGTGGGTTTTCATTGAGTTCGAGTCTTTTCGAGCTGTGGGGGATATTTCCCAACAGTAAGGGGCCACCGCTGCTGAATGCATGTAGGGAAAACAGGACATGTCAGACTCGGCTAAAGTAATAGTCAAATAAGTGTCACAGGAGTATAGGTTGTCTTACAAATGGCTACTTGCAAGAATACACGATTGGAATCAAGTTCACCTTAAATAATTTAAGTATTGGAAGTTAGAGTGGCAATCTGGAAGATCTCCCATTTCGTTGTCTTTGGCGGCACCTCGGGCGAAAAGCGGTAACTGCAGGTGTGTTTTTGGACCTCACTTCAAAGGGAAAACGCGTCACTGACGCTAATTTGAATGCATGGCGGGGAAGTCACCACAGACACCCGGTTCTTAATACTCATAATACTGCAAATGCAAGGGCTTTCATCAATGGGCCATAGGCCCAATCACCATTGTGTTACCTCATTCAGCGATAGATTGTGACTTAACAGACATTTATTTAAATGAAAATCTTTGAGATTGCCACTTTAATATTGTTATGATCCAGGTCCGATGTATGGTCACTATTTTAGTGTTGCTGTTATAACCTCTTCCATTTTTATACAGGTAATTGTAAAGGACAGCAAGGGGAGCAAACCAGAAGATGAGCCTCCTCCTATGTGGTTCAGATCATACATGGAGAAGGTAGGGATTTATTAAGACACAAACACTTTACAACTTATTTAAATTTTGTAAATTTGTGTCCACCTGCTGAAAGCCAAACTCCTTTCTCCTAGTTCAAAGATGAGGTGGTAAAGGAGGTGGTGGAACGGATGTGCAACGACTTCTCTGGCCAGTGTTGCACCCATAAAGCCACTGATGGGGCCCCCGAAGCCCACGGAGCTAGCGGTGGCGCCATGGGGCCCAGGGCTGCTCCCTCCACCTCAAATGGGTCCCTGGGCTACACCCCCAACTGCAGCCGGTGCAACAAACTCACCTCTGAAGGGGCCTATAAGTGCTGGTAGGCACAACCCCGTAGCACCCACCGTAGTGTCGAGAGACGAGGAAGACATTTTAACGCTGTCGTTTGCAGTTTGATAAATCTGAATGAAGGTTTTAAGTAAAAGGGCCGCATGTTGGGATAGTTGGATCTCAAGAAAGGAAAGAACTTCCTTGCATTTCCAAATGAACATATTTGATGATGAAAGGTAAATAAACCACAAGGATCATAAAATGTATCGCTCATTCAAAAGAACAGACAAGAGCAAGTATTGCTTAAGCCTACTCAAGTCTAGAGTGACTGGTTTGTTTTGAAGAAATGACACATTTGGTCACCTTTGTAACATTTGTGCTGTGATTGAATTGTTTCTTTGTTTCTCTTTGCCTCCCCTTTATTCCTTCTTATAGCTGTTTGTTTGCTGTCATAACTTATATATATAATACATACATATAATAATCCTTACGACTCCCCCGTGTTGGTCTTTTTTTCCTGCCAGTGTATGCCCGTCATGCATTCTGTGTGAGATGTGTGTACATAGCCATGACCCCAGCCACAACCTGGTGAGAACCAAAACACCTCTCTCCATCCCCGAGCATGGGATGTCTGGAGAATTAAGGTAACGCTGCCACATTCAGGACACAAAATGGCCACTTCCTCCTGAACACCAGGAAACAATATTCAGACTTTTTTTTATGCTAACATCGTTTCATTGAATTTTCTAACGGTGCCAGCTAGGTATTGTAAAAGGAGACTTTCTTGCAAACACTAGCTAATTTACATAAATTGTAGAAAATAAAAATGATAGTAGAGACACAACTTTGCTGAATCCCAGGTTTAAAAAGTGTATATTTTAGCGGCGAGTTTACTTTAATTGATTATTTTGATTGTTGATTGATTATTTGCCTTTTCATTGTGTATTAATTGTATTGATAACCAGGTTCCCAAGGCGAGGAGACAGGACCGTGCGCAAGGCTGAGCGACAGCGTCTCAAAGCCGAACGGAGGCAGCTCAGAGCCGAGGTCAAGGAAATCAAAAAGAAACTGAGACTGGAGAAGAGAGGGCTGCAGTGGAGCGGGCCCTCTACCTCTGGCAGAGCCAACCTGACACACATGACCTCTGCCTCCACCCAGGCCCCTGCCCTGCCCCCGGCCGCCACAGAAACAGCCTCAGGTCCAGCCCCAGCCCAAGGTCCCATTGCCGCCCCGGTCCCTGACCCCCAGGCCTCCAGTCCAGAGTAAGCGCCACCTCGGAAGGGCGTCCGACAGTGTTGGGCGCTTCTAGGCCCAGCATGGATGCAAAAAAAAAAAAAAAAAAGTCTTTTTTTCTTTTTTTCTTTTTTTTTTTTCAAGAAAAAAAATCAAAATATGCCATCTTTGTAATCTAGTTCTGTATGAGTGTAACGCTGGCTGCTCTGGTGGTGGAAAATGCTGGAACTACCTCACAATGTGAAAACTGCTGCTGCTGCTTCATAGATTTTCTAAGAAAAAAAATAGCTTTTGAGCTGCAAAAAAAAAAAAAATCTGGGATCCTGCTTTTTTGATTCGTAGAGAACAAAAGAGATGGGTCTGCTAAGAAACCAGGGCTATTTTCAACAATGCTCTGTACACTTGAAACTAGGGGTTCCGGGGTCTCGCACACCTCCTTGGTGCCCACTATGGCTGCCTTGTTTCTGGATGAAAATCTGCCCGACGGCACCCGTCTGGAGCCTGGTACCAAGTTCATCAAATACTGGAAGATGAGGAACTCAGGCACTATCAGCTGGACCTCAGAGACTAAGGTACCCCTCTGAGAGGACAGACTCCACTCTCTCTGCCCCGCCTCTTCACCTCCACCCTCAGTCCTTACTCAGCTCATTGCCTATTTCCTACCTATCCCAAATGCATCGACTAACACCAGCTAAGATTTCCTACACTACCTAATACATCTAATGCCTTTTTTTTTTGGTCTGAGTTGTACATTGTTTGAATTCAGTTGAATCGGTGTTTTGGTTTCAGTTTTTGTGTCTGTGTTACTGTTTGTATTTTCCGTTGTGTGTCCGTGCTTGCATGTGCGTGTACCGTGTCCCCCGTGCACGCGTGTTCCTATTGCGTGTGTATCTGTGTACATGTGTGCCCCCCCAGCTGAAGTTCATGTGGGGGAACCTGGGCCTGGCGTCGGAGGAGAAGAGGGAGGTGCCAGTTCCCCTGCTGCTGCCCGGACAGGTGGGCGTCGTCAGCGTGGCTTTTGTGGCCCCGGTGATGGAGGGGACGTACACCTCCCACTGGCGGCTGGCACACTGCGGGGGTCAGTTTGGCCCGCGCGTCTGGTGCAGCATTGTGGTCGACCCCGGCAACTGTCGCAACACATCGAGTCATCAGAGCAAAACACCGGCAAGTCTACTATCCACTATGTTGTAATCTAACCTTTCAGCTTTTGAGTATGTTTAAAGGCACCTCTATATTATGATACCCAAGTATTCCATTCTGTAGTTGCTGCATATTAACGACCAGTTATTAGTAACTCAAAACAAGGTAGCAGGGATATGCCATTATTAGATGGGATACTGAGACATGTAAACATCTCGTCCTTTTTACTGTAATGAACACTAACCCTGCCAATCTTGTGTTCCAGAAGGAGGAGGTGAAACCAGTGCAGAAGCAGCTGGATAAGGAGGAGAGGTCCAGGGACAGTGGTACTGGCATGTCTGTAGACCTCAGCCACAGAGACTACTACTTCCCCTCAGTCGACCTGCTCACTGCACAGGTACCCATTCAGGAAGCGCTGGCGACGAGCCTCCACAACCAAAACAAAAATATGGTGTAATAACATTTGAGCTTTTCAGCTTGCGCCTCACTTTATATGTCAACTATATCGTCAGCGGGTTTTTTTTAAGTATGCATGTCATCAATTACTTGTTGTACGTAGGCTGAATGACAAAACCAAGACAAAGGTATATTTTAACTAGGTGAAAACCTAGTATATGGCTGGACCGTGTGTGGTCCATGTGCGAAATTGTTAACGCCGATTAATTTTGAAAGAGCAATGGCCAATGGGGAAACTCCAACACTCTGCCGACCAGTGGTGTAACCTCATCACTCAGTCAGTGAGTGACTCAGTGACGGACATTGCGTTTATAGGGCTGGCCCCGCTGTTGCAGTCTTCATTGCGTTTTTACAGGCCAGACACTTGAGCAACGAAATACGTGGTAACGCTACTTGCGAGAGAACATCAGTGAGTGGCGGGTGTGCATGCATGTGCTGAGTTGATCAGCATTATTGTCTATTCTGTTTCCTAGGATCTGCTGTCATTTGAGTTACTGGAGATAAACATTGTGCAAGAGTTGGAGAAGGTTCCGAACAACACTCCAGTTGGTAAGAAATATGTGATGTCACAACAGAGTTGATATGAACTAATAAACACTAATTTATTCTGTGCTGTTAAATTTCTCAGTGTTGTATTTTAAATTTCGTTGGCCTTCGTAAGTAAAATGGCCACAGTTTGTCCTTGACTTAATTCGTATACATAAAGATTCCTTTTCTAGTTTTACTATAAACATGTACGGTGTGTTGTGGTTGTTCTATGTCATCGGTAGATTTGACACCCTGCATGTCCCCTCTGCCCCATGATGCACCAGCGTTGGAGAAGGCTGGCCTTTCACAGATAAAAGAAGACATTGAAGTCAAAGGGGTCAGAAACCTTTTTGGTAAGCGGAAGAATACTGAGGTTGTACTAGACGGCTGCCAGGTTTGAATGTGTGTAAAGGTTTATGTTACAATGCATATAAATTAATTGTTTAACTGAGGCAGAAAATGTATCTTTGGTCAGGGTCAGACACCTTAAACACCTCTTTTCAGTCCTATTGGAGACCTTTTATGGAAATGTTGAGCCAAATCATCCACACCAGCGCCCTTCACGTTCGCTGTGTTCTGTTCAGGAGCGAAGCCAGGGCCCCAGAGACAGCTGTCGGAACCTCCGACCCACGAGGAGGAGCGGGATGAGGAGATCAGTGGGGCCCAGTTCCTCTGTGAGACGGTCATCCGCTCCCTCGCCCTGGAGGAGGCTCCCGACCACAAGCCCCCACGCAGGACCCAACACAGCAGCCGCAAGCCACAAGGTAAAGAGCCACCGTGTCGAATCCACCATTTGGTTGTTAAATGCAATCCTCTATCATATTCTACTCTACTCAGTTATGTCACTCTACTAAATGGCATTCTATTCTATGTTGTTCTATAATATGCAGTTTTTTTCATAATGAACTGTAAATACGTTCTGGTAAGAAATACAGCATATTCATTCTTTGTCAAAAGTTTGTTTTACGATGAGGTACTTTTATTTCCTCTCTTAAAGCCTTCTCCGCTGTTTCCCGGGGCCCTGGCTTCTGCTTTGATAGAACAGTGGATTTTGAGAAGACAGAGATTGTTCTCGGAGCGAATGTGGAGGTCAATGCCGTTAGAGTTGAGAGTTCTGCCCCTCCTCCCTACCCGGGCCTTCACCAGGTCACCCTGCAGAAGGAGGAGACCGGGGCAGGTCAGACAAGAACTTTCAGGATTTCAGTTTTTTCACGATTTTAGCCAAATGAGCACATGAAGTCTTACCTGTTTTTTTTTTTTACTATTGTTTAGCAACTCTACACCTACACCATCTGAAGAAAGGTAGTTTAGTACAGTGACAAATATTTCCAAACGCTCTAGAAGTGCTCAGTTTAAATTACCTGTTGAAATATCTTGTAAGGTAAATCAAGCACACAAAGTATTTTTGCCAAGGTGGTTCCATTAGAGTGACTGACGCATAATAACACCAGAGACAGTTCACCCTTTTTAGTAATGAGCCTAATGAACTGCAATATATATGTTTTTACACTTATTTTTTCTTGATACATTTCCATTAGAAGTTCTTCTGACAGCCCCAGTGAATGAACACCCAGATATCAATACGCCTACAGTAAAGGAGGAGGAAGAGGTGATAGTCTTGACCGAGAGAGAAGACGGAGTAAAGGACACTGAAGAGGAAGAGGAGGATGTAGCCAATGAAGAAGAGGACTGGGACGACGTGAGCACAAAATTAGCTTTGTACATGACCGCATAACGAGTTTATATTTATAATAATTGATACAACCATAATGACATATTGTAAGCAACCTCCCATTGTGCTGTATCAGTGTTTAGCTAATTGTAACTAGTTTATATACCTACTGTTACACTAGGTTGGTACATAAACAGCTTCCCCAGCCCCTCCGACCCCACTGATTCATTCTAACAAGTCCAAATGAGTCACCGATCTAACCTTAGTAACCTATACTCATGTATGTATTTATAACTGCGCTATCTACCACTCCAACCACACATCACAAATGCCAGTAAACTCTGTTGACGACGCAATAAAGTGTTCAGTCCTCTCACTCCTACTCCTAATCGCTAACCTCGTCCTCTGTGTCGCAGGTCAGCAGCCAGGCCTCTTCGGTCTCCTCCTGCGACGATTACATCATCGTCCTCCCCGACTGCTTCGACACCAGCCGGCCGCTGGGGGAGTCCATGTACAGCTCCGCTCTGTCGCAGACCGGCGCCGCTCCGGCGGAAGAACCATACTTTGAGCCAGAGGAGTTAGGTGGGGAAGCCGCGGTGAGAGAAGGGGGTGAGGAGCCAGAGGCGTTCACCGTGGTGGGTTCCACGCCGCCGCCAGCTGTCCATCCCGCCCACAGCAGCGTGAACCAGATGCTGTGTGCCTCCCAGACCCTGGACGCTGTGACCCTTACCCCTGAAGTGGTGCCACCACCACCACCACTGCCTGACCCCCTGCTTCCCCCGCCTGGCCTCTACTCACCCAGGTCAGTTAGGGGCGACCGCTGTATCAGGTGTTTGAGACGCATGGTTCAAAAACATGGAACTATTGTATTGTATTCATAAGACTAATTTTCACCCAGGTCTGAAGGGATGTATTGTAAAGTCGTCTGCCCATTTTTAATTATTGACTTTGAATCGATAATGTGATTTTTATTTAACTGTTTATCTGCCTCTAAGGGTTTTGCATGGTGTATTTGTTGGTTGTTTATGGTTCAGGTCTGAGGCACTGTACCTGGCTGAAGACCCCTGTCCTCCAGCCTGTGAGCCATGTGAACCTTGTGAACCAGATCAACCAGGGATCCACCGCACTAGTAAGTGTCACGGTCAAAATCTGAACCACTGTATTGACATTACCAGTAATAGCATTAGATCACAGGTACAAAATCTTATATTGTGATATATGGTGATATTTTGCAAAGCTTCACAGCGAACACAGCCACACGTGGAGCAGAGACTTACAAAACAAAAACAGTAGACAAAAAAAAATGTCTCACGGACATTGACAACACTGGTCTCAGAGCAGACATTGACCACACTGGTCCCGGAGCAGACATTGACCACACTGGTCTCAGAGCAGCCAAGAATGTTGGCACACTGTTGAGGAAGTGGGCACGGAGACTTGCAAAGCAAAAACAGTAGACTTCTCTCTCTCTCTCTCTCTCTCTCTCTCTGAGCAGACTTTGACCACATTGGTCTCAGAGCAGACATTGACCACACTGGCATTATAGCAGCCAAGAACGTTGGCACACTGTTGAGGAAGTGGGCACTCAGGGAGCCCGTAAACTAATTATTAGCCAGTTGTTTACAGACCATATGCTCGCACAATGTTGATCTCTTGCAGGCGCTTCTTGCAGGTGGATGGACCTGAGTACTAATTTTATACTGTGAGGATCTGTGAGCTCTGTTTTGGCCAAAGAGGAAGCGCATTTAGGATCCTTGTGGCAGGAAATAGCCTAGCCCACAGACTTTAACTGGTTTGTTGCCTCAGCAGAAAACACTGTTCTTCCTCTCTAATTTGTGTGTGTGCGTGCGTCCACGCTTTCTTCTCCATGTGTTGTGCAGTATCATCTGGTCTGTCGAGATCAGCAGGCTCAGCATCCAGTGCCTTTGAGACGTACAACCCCAGACCCAGCAACGCTCTGCAGCCAAGGTACGATAAAACTGAGAATACGACATGAGATGATCTATGTTGAGTACATACACGCAACACTCAGTACATTTATATTTCAAAAGAAAGCTTACACCTAGTTTCTCTTTGTAATGATTACATAGATCTGTACATCCGTCATCGTGTAGCAATTTGAGCCAACAACAGTGTAACAGCGTCTGAAAGGTTGTTACATCACTAAAAGAACCAGACTATGTACTGTAACTGGTGACAACACCAAATGCAACGTGATTCAACCTCGGACACGCAGTTTCTTTCTGCGGTATTTCTGCTTTCATTGTGAAAGTAGGTCTAACGGGAACATGCTGTTTCCCTTAAGATATTGTTTGTTTGGTAAACCGGTGGCTAACCACATCCCTCCATTTGTACTAGGGGCCAAGGAGGCATCACAGAGGGACTCGTCAAGGGAGCGCTCTCCGTGGCGGCATCCGCTTACAAGGCTCTCTTCACTGGACCAAACTGCACAGTACAGGTACCTCACACTAGAACCGCTTCATCCACCGTTTAGGCCGACACTGACACGTGACTTATCTGGAGCAGGTTTCTATAACTGCAGCAGTCGAGTACGTCAGCATTGGTGAAGCCTACTATTAAACACGTAACATACAGTGCTAAGAACCAGGGGAGGACACGGCATTTCTGGGCAAAGCGAAGTAGCGGGTGAGAGTTTGGTGAACTTTAAATGTGCAGGGTTTGATTGTCTTACACGATAAGGCACTATTGTAAACACACCATACGTTTGACACAGACAATCCTTCGAAATATGACGACTCAACAGTGGGGGCTGAAATTGCCCTTGGATTTTGAAACATTAACTTTACTAGCAAGCCCACCGGCGGTTAATGCTAGGATTGTGGTGTGGGGGAGCTGGATGCTGAGCCGGCGGTCAAAGGCATCTTCACTCTGGAGCCAAATACCTCATGTCGACTCTCCTCTCCCTGCTCCCTTTTTCCTCTCCTCTCCTCTCCTCTCCTCTGCTCCCCCTTTCCCCACCTCCAGCGAGGTGTCGACCCCGCCGCCAGACAGGACCCCTCCATGATGGCGGTGCTGCTGGAGATGGGCTTCCGAGACCAGCGGCTCAACCAGCGGCTGCTGAGGAAGCACGGCTACAGCCTCCTGCACACCGTCAACGAGCTGGTGCAGATGGCCGAGGAGAGCCAGAGCGAGGCGCCCGCCGACGCCCCCCACTGAGGCGGGGAGGGGAGGGCTGTAGGAGAGGAGAGGCCTTAAACAGCCTTAAACAGGGCTGTTCACAGGAAGGCAATGATGTGTGTGTGTGTAACCTTTCACCTTTCTAAATGTGACGTGTAGAGAGGAGCGTGTTCAGGTCCAAGCCCGTCCCTCTTACCCTCTCGAGACAGTGTCTGGAAATTTAAAGAAAAACAAACAAAAAAAAAGAGCCTGAATTTACCATTGATGAAAATTGATTATTTTTTACAATGCATTTTTGAATGGGGTTTATTTTACCAAGTGTAATGAGGCTTGTTTGATGGAGGACAATGTCACTTAAAGGATGAAAATACTAATAGGAACAAAAATGACAACGTAAGGGGAGCAATATTTTTCTAGGACACTGTTGGATGGTATCGAGAGGAAAGAGTGTTCACGCCCAACTCCTCCTGCCCTCGCCTTTAAGTTTAGCTTCAAACACAATATGCGAAGGTTTGATGGAATCAACCAGTACAATATCAGTATACACTTTAGTAGATTTAAATAAACTTGGTTGGTCAAATCAAGGTGGTAGCTTAGCCTTTGCCATGCCTTCCCTACCCGGGCCATAGAGCTTTATGTCTCGGTCAAAAGGACCAGACTTTGACATGGATAACGGTGTGCATTTTCTTCTGAATCCTATTCTTTGTATGGATTATATGGCTTCTCCTGGCATCGACATAATAAGGTCATCATTGTCCATCCCTTTTGACAGGGCTAAGTGAGTTTCTCTTCTTTAATAGGACAGAAGAGGTGAATATTGTTGAATGTCATCAAAACGACAAAAAAAAATATATATACTGAAAAGCCAACTCTATTTTAAGGGTATGTTACCCAGAATACTCTTGTGGATTTTCTAAGTGTTAAGGGTCACTGTGTAGGAACAACAAGCAGATATTACTGGCTCCTTTGATTTCTCTTGATTATTGTAGTGAATCTGCCTAAACAATGCAATCTTTTCTGTATCCGAGTACTGTTATTTAGACGTTGACATGTGGAATGTATACAAGAGTGTCCAAACGGATCACTGTTTAGACACAGATGTTTTCTACTGCTTTTTAGGAGATGCCTGCATGACAGGTAGAGGCTTAGAGATGAGTAGTGTTCTTGTGGTCTTAGCAGTCACAGTGGAAAATGTCCGCTTTGCATTATCATTTACAACCTGCCTGCATTTTCACATGTTCTCATTCACCTACCAACCAACACCTAGCAACAGTCATGTTTTGCAATTTTATAGCACTAACTCATACCGAGACCTCTGTAACGACACATTCCTGAATCTCTTAACAGAACCAAGTTTATTTTGTGTTTCTATGAATGATGATGGGTGATTTATTGATTGATATACATTTTGTGAATTTACATTATTTTGTTGTGTGAGCATAGATTTAAGATTTTACGCCTCTTGTTTTTGAGTGTTTGTTTGCGTGTGTGTGTGTGTCTCTGTGTGTGTCTCTGTGTGTGTGTGTGTGTGTGTGTGTGTGTGTGTGTGTGATTGGGATGAAGTATGGTGGGAGCTTTGTTCTAAATTTGATACTCGGTGCAAACACATCAAATTA
>OMKK01055711.1:0-11335 GCA_900302305.1 Polymixia japonica | reverse complement strand
GGCGGCTTTATCTCTTCTTTACAGGAGCTCAGTCTGACACCACCCAGGGAGAGAGAGAGGGAGAGAGAGAGAGAGAGAGAGAGAGAGAGAGAGAGAGAGAGAGAGAGAGGGAGAGAGAGGATCAGAGTATACAGTACATTATTGACTCTTGGTACAGATGATCATGTGATCAAAGTAATGTATTCCAGGCCACACTGCTTAATTTCTGTGTTCCTAGCTACGTCCTTCTTCTTCTTCTTTATGCAATTTAGTCAACAGATGAAGTCCTATGCCAATATGCAAATGTCAGATAAGGCATGAGCTCTGTTAGCTGTCATTAGTTTAGTTTATGTCAGGCAATAGTAAATCATAGTGTGTATTTCCAAAACAAATCTCACAACTTTAACTTCCAGAAGAATTATGAAAACTAAACACACACACAGCAGACCTATTTTAACACTAGCTCTGAGATTAAGAAAAATCAGTTTTACCCTTACAAGTGTTTTCTAAATGAATATTTTTCACATACATTTATATATTTATATTTATATTTATATATACATTTACACACTTTTACAACAAATATGTTGACATGTTGACATTACTGTAGGTAGAGGCAAAACTACCCATTAACTGGTTAGTGTAGAAAGTGACATAAATGTATTCCCTTTCTAAGTCTGAGAAAGAAAACAATAACAAAAACAATTGTTAATTGTCTATAAATGTGTTGGTCTGAATGTTCCGAAAGTATTCAGAATCGGTCAGAGGTCATCGTTTTTCAAGTTTTCTCAAGAGGTGCTTGTGGTCACCTACAAATGTGGTTATACTAGATGTATCTACAGTCTTTTTGACATGTAAAAAACTGTTGAAATAAAAGACTGATGTTTACACTGCAAAAAAAACCCACCATCTTCATTAAGTTAAGAAATCTTTTGTTTAAAAAGTAAACACTTCTGAAATGAGTTGAAACAATTTCACTTGTGTCCAATGCAGTTTAACTTGTTACCAGGAATTTTCTCTCAAGGCAGGTTAAGGCTGACAACAAAATTAAATTCAAAAAGCATTCTTGAAACATGCTGACACGCGTTGTAAATAAGTGAAATAAGCTTACCCCCATGGCAGTTTCATCACTTGTTTTTAAAAGTTAAGTCTCAATACAAGATTATATTACATTACAAATGTTTGCTCCAATGCAAAGTTGAGCTCATTGTCACAGTGCCTTGGGGGGGGGTTTCATTACTTCCAAGTGATTTCTAACTTGCTATGTACCCTTTTTCTCTCAGACTGCCAGAACTGCTTTATTGCAGTGTATGACCTGTCCAGTATGTATGGAACAGTGTGTACAGAAACACAAGAAAGTAAGTAAGCAAGTACAAGAAGCAATACTTTTTTATAGGTCTAAAATACACATGCATGCACAAACTCCCCACCCCGCCCTAGGTTTCTGTTTTTATTAGAAAATTATTTAAATTATTTTTTTAAACTTAATTTGTGGATATTCTGTCCACATAAGCACTCAAACATTCTAGTTTATAGCATGATGATGAAATAATATGAACTTGATTTATCCCTGGGAGTATATGGGGTACACAGAGCCCAAGACCATGTAATCTATGTTCTAGTGTTGTTCTATTTGGTCCTGTAATAGAATGGAGGACTGTGTCAGATCCAAAAAGAGCTGGATGGCTGTTTTCACAAGAGCTTCTGCAAAGCAACAAGAATGGAAAGAACCTGTTTCTATATATGGACATCAGACAAAACAGGGAGGATCAAGATCTATCGTTATTGACATTCTACAAGAGAGACAACGTTCAGTGGGCATCACCACTTATATGCAAGCTTAAAGGTACTCACAATCACAGAAATATCACGTTGGTAGCCCATTAAGGGGTTTCAGTATAAATACCTCTGAAACAACTTCGTTCACAGGTGATGTTGCAGCAGGAATTGGGGTACAACGTCACATGATGTCAACAGTGATCTTCAAACTTAGAAGCGGATTCCATTTCAATCTAGGTTTGAGATAGGTGCTTACATGAGGCCTGTTATTTACAAAGTCCTTGTGATGGACGTCAGCTTTGCTCTGTTATTGGTGCTGGCCAATAATGCTAGCTCTCAGGTTGCTTTTCCACCAGGTTTGGTGCTCCCTGCGAGACTACCTCTTTAAGTGAAATGCAGAAATGCTAGAATTACTATACTGTAGCACTCATACACGACTATCCTTGGCTCAAAATTATTTTGTATTTTTCATTCAATTATTTTGTTTCAATTTGTAGCACATTTGGAGCATCTTCTATTAAAGGAGCTATATGCGAAAGTCAGCCACTAGCTGTCGCACTAGAGCACTAGCATCTCAGACCAAAACAAAAGGGGCACATCGGCCACATTGACACACATAAGCTAACATGCATGTGCGGCCCGACACCTGTCACCAAAACAGTGAAAGAACAGTGAAGCTCAGATTACAACACACACAGAGGAAATGTGACTTCATTCTCTGCTCAGGATGCCATTCCTCCACTACATCTTTACATAGCAAACACTTGTTTGCTACTATATTAATGTTCAAAATATCACAAACAGTACCTTTAATCCTCACTTGACTTTTGTAACAGGGGGTGTAGCAGTCACCAAGGTCTTTGATGGGGAGCCTGACCACCTAGTTCCCTCAACCTCAGATGTTCTGGTTGACAGTGACATGTTCATCATAGCAGGGCGAATGATTGGTCATTCCTTCTTGCATGGTGGCCCAAGTTTTCCAGGACTCAGCCCAGCCATTGTTCATGTTCTCTTTGGAGGTTCACTGGAGACCACCAGGGTAACAATAGAGGACTGCCCAGACATTGACCTTCGTGACACCATAAAAATGGTGAGATTGAAATATAATGGCAAATTCCATTTTTGTAAACCAGACTCAAATATTGGAACGGCATAAGGGATTATTTGTGACTTAAACCTCAAGACTCAAGAGTCCAACACGTGACAAAATACTTGTGCCTTATAATGAGTAAGAATTTCCTAAAAAACAATATATAAACGCATACAAAAATAATCCCTCTCGATCATCACTTATGACCCACTAGAAGTGTGTGGCGGTCTCTGTATCTGCAGAGATCCTGCCCTCCGCCTATATTTTCTTATTTTGCTGTGTTTGGGACGTTTCTGGGCGTCAACCTTTGGGCAGGGGATGCTTCTGCGCTTGCGCTTCTGGTGTCGATGAGCCGGGAAGGAGGGGCCAACTTTGAATGTTGTGTTTACAAACCGCAACCAACAAATCCTACTCATTATACCTTTAAACTTAACTTCAGTGAATTCATCAATCACTTTATAAACAAGACTCAACAACAGAACTCTGCAAACCGCAACACTTTAATTTAAACTAAGCATGCCATATGAATACAATGTGCATTTTATTATCTTTTAGCTTGAAGGAGATGCTGAATTAGAAGAAATTGACTCCATCCTTCAGCTCTGCATGTCCTGGAATCTACCAGCACCAAATGCTACCAACAGGAAATGGCTGTATGAAAAGCTCCTTCTGCATGCCGTAATGTCCACCTATGTCTATTTACTCTACTGTGAACTTCTCATCTGTTCTCATCAAGCATTAAAGGTGTTATCTGTAAGATCAGTACATTACTGACCTCTAGCGTTAGTCACGTGAAGTACACTAATAGGCCTTAAAGGGGTATGGTGTAAATTTGCCCCTCTGGTATTTACAGGGTGAAATGCAGACACAATACAAAAACATTGAACAACATTGAAATGTGTCTCTAGTACAGAGCCCCACATTGGCCATTTATACATTGTGTGCACATAATCTTCATGATGCGATGCATAAGTAGTAATTTTACTACTATTAGTACTTTGCTCTTAGACAAAACTTTTTGAAGGGCTAAAACTGTACAGATGACAGAAGAGCCTTGCTGAATCCAAATGTCCACCTCGGACTGAGCCTTTGCGGACTACAGCCGTACATACTGTGACATGTTTACCGTCATTACGTCAAGTCTGCGAGGGCGTGAGACTGCAAAAAACTGATTGTTATTATGTGGATGTTACATTTTGTTTGTTTTACTACAGGTTCTTGGGCAAATAACACAGCAAATCAATCAGTTGCGACAAGGGTTAATGGAGACAGGACTGTGGCCACTTCTCACACACAGAAGAGATGTCATCCCTGTTGTCTTTCCCAGGGAATCAGAGGCACAAATCACACCCCAGGTACAGTGGCCAGGTACAGTGGCCAACACCAAATGTAACTATAGGCCAGTGCTTATAAATAATGATTTCCCTTGGAGACTTATATAAAATTATTAATGTATTATTTGTATTAAAATGTTTATACAAAATGGACCAAAAACAATTCTCAGCATATTAACATTATTTCCCAGATCAAAGTATACATTAGTTTCAAAACCAATTTTTTTTAACGGTTGTTTTAAAAGTAAACGTTATTTTTATTTGTGACTGTAGATGATCTTAGACAACATCATCTGGCCATCATCTATCACTGTTATCTATGAGACCTACAATGTGGAAGAGGATAATGAAGCTGATGTTAAGGATATATGCAGAGTGTCCGGTTACTTGAGAACATATATTGAAAATGGTATGTTTTCTTCTATCTAAAGATATTTTCTTTAAATTATGATTTCACCTCCAGTTTCAGCCATTCTGTGTCTCAATTCAGTGCCTTTGTAGTCTTAAGGGAACACAGCAACATTTTGGGAAATACACTTATTTGCTGTCTTACCCAGAGTCAGACGAGGAGATTGATATCAACGTCATCTCTGTGCGTCCAACAAACATTGTTCCGGGTACATGCTAACCTAGCTTAGCATAAAGACTGGATACTGGTTGGTTAACAACGAGCCTTGCTCCATCAAAAGTGAAGAAATGCACCTTCCAACAACTCCAAATCTGTCTTAATCGCATGTTGTATCTTGTATATTTAACACGTATAGAAATAAAAGTGTAAAAACGAGACATTGTTGTTTTAGAAGCACTTACAGTTTGGACCTATATCGAGAATTTGATCCCGGGCGCACGAAATCACTACGCCCACTAATAGGCAAGAAATAGGTCCAGACCTAAGTGCTTCTAAAACAACAACGTCTCGTTTTTACACTTTTATTTCTATACGTGTTAAATATACAAGATACAACATGTAACAGCTTTGGAGGTGCATTTATTCACTTTTGATGGAGCAGGGCTACATTATCCACCTGCATCCAGTCTTTATGCTATGCTTTATGCTTCTTTGGACAGTCTTGCTTGGCTTTTGCTTCTTTTTTCATTGAGCTTGTGTAGATGCTGGGCTTTGAAAAAAAAAGCAGCTTCATTGTTTTTGTGACAGCGATGTAATACCACTTGGAAAGTCAAGGGGTTGCCAAAATCAAAGTCATTTATTGACTGGATGTGACTTGCAAATAAGTTTTGGATCCATATCTGACAGGAGCAGCACAGTGGACAAAAGTAGTCAGTAGTTGGGAAGGAGCTTCCTGCTTTTGAGGAACAAATATGTTCAATGTGGTTGAGAATTTTTCTTGAATTGAAGTATTTCATTATTGTGAAACCATATACACAAGTTTTCACATGAAGAAAGTGATATTAGTGTGAAGCATTGTTAAAAATCTAAGCGGAAGTTTCTTTTGGTTTGTATTCTGCATTTTCTGATGAAGTATTGTTTTAATACAGCATTGTCTGATGAGCTGAAGAGCCTCCTCATGTTCTGGATAGGATGGGAGGTGCCAGCCAAAGAGATGAAGTTAGAAATAGTGGAGGCCATTTTTCCAACATCATCAACATGTTTTGAGAAGCTGCGACTGCCGAGACATTACACAACATACAAGGCTTTCCAAGAGGAGCTGCAGGCGTGCATTTCAACCAGTTACAGTGGTTTTGGCTGTGCCTAAAATACCATACAGTTGATCAAGATTTGTTTGGAATGTGCCGCAGGACTATGATGACATAATGTATATTATATATTGTAATAATATAATGTAATATAATATAATGTATAATAACATGCATCATGTAAATAAACTTGTCTTTTAACTACAATTACTCACTATTGATGACCTACAGACTAGTGTCATGCATTCCATCTTTATATTACAGAAAGTACACACACACACACACACTTAACTCTTACTTCTGTTGATTCTCAGTGTTAAGTTTTCAGTGGCCATTCTATTTGTGCATACTTATAATTGCCAACCACGTGACCCTTATGGTTACCAAGCCTACTGTAACCAAAGAAACAAAATTGAACCAGTTTACCAAATCAGGGAAGCGTTGACAGTTTGACCTGAAGACCAGAGACTAGAGACATGATTTAACCTCCAACAACACTGTAAGAAAGCAGTGAGACTGGTGGACATCAAAGGCAATCCATCCTATAAGAAAATATGGGCTCTAATCCATCTTTATCTTGTCTTGTAGAGAGAATATATGGTTACAGACACATTATATCTTGTATAGTGCTTTCATGTCTTTTTCTCAACATAAACATTTCACAAAGCTAATGTCACATACAAAGATACAATCACATTCAAACTATATATATTATATGTCTATAATTAATGGGATGTATATGCTGGGCCAGAACCGTTGCATCAAAGAAACTATACTTGTATCTGGATGCATGTCAACATTCAAGTGTGGGTAAACATTGTCTGTCAACATGAGCGTTGCACAGATGTCTAAACCATACAGATGTGCATTAGTGCCATCTATTGCCAAAATGAACGCACTGCAGCTCAGGGCAAAAGTATGGACCCAAATAATACTACAAAACAACCAGCAATGTGGGTCCCACCCCAGTCGTTATTTCTGGATTTTTTCGAGAAAAATACTCACGAAATGGAAGCAGCCAGCGGTGACGGGGGTCATTTGAACCAACGCCTCCCCACACCAGCGGTGCTGCTGCCATCCCCGAAATGATATAGCAGAGGTGCAGTTCTCAAAGCGGAAAGGCTGTTTGCAGTCGGAGAGGTAAGTGTAGGGGGTTCACAGCGTTTCCTAACTTTACACACAGCTGTCAGTCTACGCTAGCCACGTCACAGCATGTCAGGTCACATGGGAAATTGTTATTGCTCTGCTTAGGAAATTTTATTTTCCACCCAAAACACGCGTAAATGGCCTAAATTGACATTAGTGGACTTGATTCATTGTGGGAATCCATTCTGCAGCACCAGGATGTATCAGCTAAAAAATCAATGGGTATGTTGTGATGTACCGGTTTAAGTAGACCTATCAGATAAAAAAGAAATGGTGTGCCTTGCTATGATCCTTTTTGCAGGAAGAAAGTAACTAAATGGATAACAGATACGTTTAAAAACTGAAATAGTAATATTGATACATTTATTTAATAATAATAAAAAACGTACCAAAAATGATAAAAGATTGATTAAAGATTGTCACTTACTTGTGTCCATTTATGTCGAATTCAGCATGTTCTCTAACACGCCCTTTCTTCCGAATGCAAATATATACAAATTGTTACGTAATATAATCCAAAATATTATTTAGTCTACTTTTGTGTATGATATTCATTAGTTTTACTGGTTTTGATATAATCTTTTGATCCTTCCCAGTTTCCTAAGACAGAAGGTGGCAAGAAGAGCTACAGCCAATAATTAATTCAGTTATAGTTTCTTTTTTTTTCTTTGCCATTTAAACAATTATACGGCTGCCGTGTGCCTGCCAATGCTTCATATCGACTGACTCCTCTAAATGAACGACTTAAAAGCTGCACCCCAGATTTATCTGCATCATCATCATCATCTCTCAACCTTCCTTTGTGCATCTTTGGTGTCAGATTCTCTGTAAAACTTCCTAACAAGCTAATTTTCCTGTGTGTAGTGTTCATGTATACATATGAGTTAATATGAATTGATATGTACGTGAGAGCTTCAGATGATTGTAGATAGTTTGGTAGTACTGGACCCTTACCAACAGGCTCTGTTGAGAAGTGGTCAGTACCCACAATGACCACACGGTGGTGACAGAGGTGAACCAGCCACCATTTTATAGGAGAGGACTCATCATCCACTCTGTTTCTATCAAGACCAGCCAGTGGACAATCAGTGTCCTATCAATCCTTTTCTTACCCATTGAGCATACTCAAATGACCTTTAACAGTAATTTATTTTTAAATGTCATTAAAGATCCTGGTGATAAATTGGAAGGACAGGAGTTGCTCTGTCGTGTTCATTAGGGCCAAAACACAACTGATTTAATATCAGCCTCACAAATTTGATTATCTATGAAAGGTTAGGCCGTAGACATAGAGGAGAAGCAGGCGCACAAATCTCCACGAGATAAAACACTGAAGAAGGAAAGTAGTGAATTAAAATACCTAATATATTCAAGACTAATCTTTTTCTAAAGACTTTTCAAGGTAATTCTTGATACAATCAACTAGAAGGTAAACACAATGCATCTTGTTACTTCTGCCCTTAGATCCTACTGTCCTACCTAAAGCCACCTCTCTCTCTCACCATAGTGTTTAAGACTGATCTTAGAAATTCAGCAGGAGACAATGGCTGTGTCTTAGTAGTGCAAAATACCGTACCTTCATCTCCTTGCCTTGTCTCCTTCAACCACAACAATATCAAATGATACAATGCAAGTTAATTCATCCTTGCAGGGCAAGTTTGGGGCTGGTAAGTTGCTTCAAGACAGACGCAAACATGAAATCAACAGGAAATAAACAGCAAATTGTGCAAATTGCATGGTGTAAGCGTAGTTTAACATGGTTAAGTGCCCCTTGGGTTTGCCAAAAGCCCTCCCCTATAGACCTGTTGATCAGGCCTGAGGGATGGTTTCAGATAAAATCAGGATCATGTGCCTTCATGCGCCCGGGGAAACACAGCCAGAATCCAAAAGCAGTTTAGATTGAAGTTGAAGAATGATATAGTATGTTTTTACCCTGTTTTCACCATCCTTCCTTTTCATTTGTCAGCACTAACATATGAAATGAGCAAACTGAGATGATGCCAATATCTGCCAACATTCCTTCTCAAGCCCTGCATTCATCTGAGCTTAGAGGGCAAGGAGGAGAGGAAGAGAGGAATGCCTTTAAACTGCCGGAATTTGAATTCTTGAAATATACACATACTTTTTATTCTACAGGCTCAGACAGTATTATGTTTTATATGTTTGTATCATATACTCCTCTCTCCTAATTTATCTGCATGCCCTTACAAAGACAATCTCTCATCTAGCTCTTTCTTTCTTTCTTTCTTTCTTTCTTTCTTTCTTTCTTTCTTTCTTTCTTTCTTTCTTTCTGTCTTTCTCTAACACACTGTACACACAAAATGTGCAGACCGAGGCACCAACACCCTCAGAGGCTCCTCCCTTCTTCCAAAACCACTGGTGGAGTAGAGAGACACATACCAACACTGGCTTACTGAGTCTAAGTGTTTGTTTCTTGTACAAACCAAATATCAGGCTTAGATAAGTTATCTGGACTAACCCGACCGCTGTAATACAACCCCAGGCCAGGGAGGGGAAGCCGGCTTGCTCTTGCACTGCACGTCATCACTTAATGTCTTAGACACATCCTGGGACCGCAGCAGCAAAACCTTGGAGCTCGGAGTTTGACTTCAGCCTGTCCATCATCACTGACTGACATTTTTTACCATTTATCACAGGTACGTGCTGCTACTTCGTATACATGTCCTCTGCTGTCTTGGTTTTCTCTGCCTCTTACTTACCCTAATGCTTACTTTCTCTCCCAATACATGAGCTTATGTCATCTATCCAGCAATGTAAAACTATTTTCAATCCAGCATTGCCTTCAGAAATACCAATGTATGCAGTTTATCTTTGTTTGAACAGCTTTCACAGACTAGGGTTTGCAAAGCATGCCCCGTGCTATTTTGGCTAGGGAAGTTTGCAGTTAAACAGTAACCCACTGTGTTTTATCATGAGATAGTAATGTATTACAAAACTAGGATGTTTCTTGCTCACTGGTGTGGGGAATTAAACCAGTTGGAGAGTTAAGTCATGTTGTCCTCAAACTCGGCCTAAAACTGTTACAGATATCACATGTAGTCACATCCACATTGCAAACTCACTTCCTGACATTGTATGAAATGCATGCTTCCTTCTCCTGCACTTTGTCGTTTTTTCGGCACTGTTGGTTACTGTGATCTGGCAAGAAAGTCTATGTTATATATATGTTCACTAACCGGTGTGTTAATTGCCCAGACGTGCCTAAACCTGCAGGTCAGAACTTATCACAAACGTTCTCTTAGAGCCAGCATCATCAACATGGAATGTATTTAACCAGTAACTTCAATGTTTATGTATAAAATGCAATAGACAATATTCTGGCTCTATTATTGGTTACAGAGAAGTATTGAGTTTACACTCCTGACCTGCTATCACATCAGAGAGCTGAGATGCGGGCGTTATTGATAGACCTTGCCTTACATATAGAGGTAGATGATCCCATCGATGGTGCTTATATAACTGACAGGATAAACCCTGAAGGCAGATGCAGGTGGACCACATCCGCTCACTCAGATTTAGATTACAGCGTTAGGTCACCTTTGGTCCTCACTCTTTATTACCCAAACTCAAAATGATTCCATGATTCTTCCCAAAGAGAGTTGAGGATGCTGCAACGCAACCTGTCTTTCTCTCTACGTATTCATCTCCACCTCTCTGGTCTCAAACCAATTACTAAAACGGTATTCTTGGACCACCAATAGGATTTGTTTTGATAAGGTTACAACAGTAGGAACTGCATCTGCTTTCATTCTCTTTGATAAGATGAAGATGGAAGAGTTAAGAGCCATGCCGTTCAGCTCCTTTCACTCATGGACATGTTTTTGAGGAGTTAATACCACAGAGCTCTGGCTGTTCCTTGTTGTGTTCTGATTAAATAAAGGCTTTGACTGACTTCCAGTGGAATGATATCTTTCTAATGGAGCAGTCATTTTGACTTCGTATTGTGCAAACGTCACACCATTACGAAACCCACTTCAAATCTGTCTTCTAATGATTCAACAGACTTAGAAAAGCTTTGTACACAGAGTGAAATACATGCTAAAACAAACAGCCGAGGTCACTGTGCAGAAGAGACGCAAGCTCCTCCACCTACGCTTTGTGAAAGGGGATGATCTAACACAATATAATGAGCTGATATGCAGTATAATATGCACCTTTTGGTGTCAATAGTGGTCAGGTGATATTTGAGAGAGAGAGAGAGAGATAGAGAGAGTGAGAGAGAGAGAGAGAGAGAGACAGAGCAACAGAGAGAAATGAAGAAAACTTGTTATCTCAATATATCTGTAGAAGGAGCACGAGTCACAGGATTATGTTTATACCAAATTGGAAG
>OMKK01055710.1:0-19602 GCA_900302305.1 Polymixia japonica | reverse complement strand
AAAATTAACTACATTACAGACATGTCTAATTCTATGGACTAAAACATGGATATATGTCATCTTTAAGCAACGTGTTGAAATGCCGTTTGTGTATCTATTGATATAACACACGCATGTAAATTTGCTACATACACATGCATCATTTCAACCCATTTCTGTAATCTGCATCTGTCAATCTGGATATAACAGCAGTGATATCTAGGTTATGCTGGTTATGATCATCTTACTCTTGGTCTTGCTCTCCTCAGCCAGGGCTTTGTCTCTCAGGTAGAGCTCCACTACCTCAGGGTAGGCCAGGCGGAACAGAGCCTCTTCCTCCACTGTCCTCACCTCATCCTGATCCTCTGCTGGCTGACCCTCAGGAAACACGTAATGGTCTGTGGGTAGACGTCAAGATCAGAATCAACTCACTCTCTAGACTCTAGACTCAATTTCTGAGTCTGTTAATTTGTTTTTAGAGTGATAAGTCCAGGGAGAAGCCTTGGTATTTTTTATTTTTATAGAGACAGTAGGAAAGCAAAGAGGCTTGTTCAGACTGCAGATAAATGTGGCCCAAATTTGATTTTCTTTGCTCACGACACAGATCTAATGTTTTTAGTGCAGTGTGAACACAAAAAAACACATGGAATCTGATCTTTTTAAATCAGATTTGGGCCACTTTCATATGTGGTCATAGACTGGATATGTATCTAATCCCTGCTCAAGTGAATGACGCCTGACTGGTCAGACTGGTCGGATTTCATGTGTTTTTCACATCACTCTCCATGGGAGAGATCACTGTCGTCATCACTAGACCAGGAAACAGAAGAAGAAGAAATAAAGCTGACTGGTTCTCTCTGACACGTCTGTCTGCACAGAAGTTGCAGCGATAGCTGTGGAGAGAGCAAAAGCCAAGTCTTGGGCCCTTTTTTTTTTTTTCCTTTTTGCCCTCAATTTCATAAGTTTCAAAATTCCATTTGACCCCTACAGAAGCTAAAGCATAGATTGTAATTTCGGCGGCTTCCATGTTGAATATTGTTGACGTGAAGTCTTTTGTTGTTGTTGATTTGAGCATGTGGAACCATTCAAACTGATGTTGGATATGGGCCACTTTCAAAAATTAATGTGAACTTTTAAACAAAAGTAATCAGATCTGAGCAAAAAAAAGGACTAAAGCATTAAATCTGTAGTGTGAACATAGTCCAGGAGACACAGTAGAGAAGGCTCTGGCAGGACTGGACCCCACGTCAGCAGGGGTACATGTGGTTCCAGTGATGGGGTCTTAACATTCATGCCATTTAATCAATTGAAACTGCCAATCCTAACAATAAGTGAGTGGCTCATGGAGGAATATACAATCAGATTAATTATTCCCTCATTAATTGGCTATAACATTATTAAGAAAAATCTTTTGAGATATTTTAATTTTGAGGAAAACACATATTCTGTATAGACTGACTCACATATACAGAACCCCAGAACACATTGAAAATAATTCTACCAAAAATAATAAGCAGACATGTTGAAACTTTAGTACAGCAGAACCTTATTTATGAAAACCTTGGAAATGTGTTTCTATGTATGCAAATACAAATGATGGAGTAAATATGCAAATATTCTAATGTAAAACATAAGCAGGTGTAGTATGCATTTTTGATTTGATAAATAGTATACTTACAAATGTGTGTTGGATCTATGAAACTGGTATTAAACTAGAATTTAATTGATTTTGCTCATTTAAATTTCTCACAAATAGAAGACTCCTCCATTCCCAAATGGGTTACTATAGTTGGGCTGTACATTTAAAAGAAAGGATAGATGGTTTTCTGGGAGATACTGGGTTTCAATGACATTTGTAATATCAACGCATACTTAATGTACCAATGCATAACCTTTAGTTGTATTTAAAATGTTTCTTTCTAATGATATAATACATCCATGGGATGAGACCACCTCAAACTGGCAGACTGAGGCTTTCTAAGACCAGCCATGTCAGGCGTGGTTGTTAGCAAAGTGGACCTGGATATGACAGTTTTCCCAGCCTGGGGAGGAAGCCAGTTTAGCACCTAGTGGCTGTTGTGACTGATCTGTCACCTCTGAACCCCTCTGAACCCCACCTCACAACCAGTCACTAACAGACAGCACGGTGACGAGCACCCCGCACCCCGACCACTGCTGGCTGTTACCGGAGTACTCAATTTCAATCAACCTAGACTTTTTTTTTTTTAAATATCCATTTAATTGTAATTTGAGACTAAAAATAAATATGATATAACAGGGAAATAAATATGATCAAACTGACCTGGTGTATTCCAGATTACTTCAAAGCAGGCGACTGCATTCCTCACTCTTGGCTTCATTATTCTGTTAATAAAAAAAAAAATAAAAAAATAAAAATAGGGTTAGTGTCTTTCATAAAGTGCATTTTATACTGAAATAACCATTCTATATAACATCTCTACAGAGATAATATTTTTGTGTTCTTGGAAATGTGTTTAAATTCG
Organism: Polymixia japonica; assembly: GCA_900302305.1. Taxonomy (NCBI): domain Eukaryota; kingdom Metazoa; phylum Chordata; class Actinopteri; order Polymixiiformes; family Polymixiidae; genus Polymixia; species Polymixia japonica. The sequence goes on along the minus strand of OMKK01055710.1, from coordinate 17,119 downwards.
AAGAAGCACTACCGGAGGGGTTTAATTTGCGAAGCCATCTCTCTTCCATATTTTCTGTTCATCAGTTCCGTGTATGTCATCAATACTAGAACCTTTTCACTTGTGTAGTGCTTAGGCCACTCCAGTTTGTCATAGGCAAAGTTCTGGAAAACACAGGTTTTGCACCATGTAAACTATGCCACTCACCCGCTTCTTTTAACAGAATGTACAGTAAATTGTTTGAATAACTATGTTACCTGCATCAGCAACATATTTGGCTTCCTCCTTTTGAATTGTGTCACAGGCTTATCCTTGGAGATCAGAAATTCATTGATGATCTGCAATATGCAATAGACATTTAAAACTGGAAATCACAGATTCATATAACTGCTATTAAAGAATAGCAGAAAAACCCCAATGGTACCTCTGTGAAAGGGAACTGTTCACTTGCCAATGTTTTCCTAAAAAGAAAACAAGAAGTTAATTCAAACAGTAAAAAGAAGATATATTCAGTAAGTCAGTATCTTTAAAATCACTCCTAAAAACCTGGTTTTGCGTAACTGGTTTTATGTACTGATCTTTCTTGCTTACATTGCACTTTACTTTTAACTGTTGATTTTATCTTTTTATTTCAATTTACTCCTTTGTAAAGCACTGGTTGACCGTTTTAAAAAGTGCTATACATATAAAGATTACTATTATTACCATTATAAATAAACAGTTTGTGATACTTAAATACATCACTCATCAGTGCATTAGATAGTTTCTATACTTTTGTAACAAAAATTAGACTAAGTGCTTTCGGAAACAGGGACTTGCTTTCTGATGCTGGCCTCCGCAGAGGAAGCCTGCCGTTTCTGTTCATTACTGTGCCAGTCACATGGACACTGGTAGTCAAAATCCTGAGGTGCACAGAACCGTCTACTGTCACACAGCACACAGCCACCACGCTCATGGGCCTTGGCTGAGCCTGAGAAATGGAAGAGATCAGTCAGAATAAATATCAGATGCAACAGAAAATAAAGGCAAAGCCAGTAATTACTAAAAGGGATAAATAAATCAGTTTCAGTTATCGACTAATTCTACCTGGGTATGATACTGGAGGTACAGTATATTCACAGAGAAAAACATCTCATGTAAGTGTGTGTGTGTTAACATGACATGTTAAAAGGCTTTAACTCAGCCATGTGTGAGATATGTCTCCCCCCCCCATCTCTGCTTTACACCTCTTATCAGGACCAGATACAGAGGTCAGAGTTCAAGGCACGGCACTACTCACCGGGATGGCGACATACATTGCAGTGAGGAATCTTCTTTGCAACTCCCTCAGGCACACCTGTGTTCTCCTCCTTCCAGTGACGGAACCTGAAATGGTCAGAAAGGGGTTTTTAATGCATCAAGACTAAATCATGCACACTCTTGGTTTGAAGGCCTCTGATATAAAAAAAACAACTGATGGATTCTTGTCTGTAAGTAATAAGCAAGAAAATCAGTGTTCAAAGTAGTTCTTGTGATTCCTACTTCTGTAGGAGTGTTTGTCCTTTCAATGTCTGGATCAGCCTCAGAGCTTGTTCTTTTCCAATTCCCGGTATACCCTTAGGGAAATATGGAAAAAATGTGGTCATATAAATATCTTCTGTTGGCACTTCTAACGTGTTGAATTTAATGTTAAGAGTCCAACAATTGTATTCTTTACCTTAGGAATGTAATCACAGCCAAGAAGGATAGCCAGACCGACAAGATTCTCTCTGGACAGATGTAGCTCAGTTTGTACTCGAGGTGTCCTGTAACAGTCCACCTGAGGGTCCTAGAAGGAAGAGAGAAAGGGAACAATGTACCTGGCATAGTATATATCTATATATCTGCCAATGTTTTGCAAATGGGAGGTTTCATGGTAGTTCACAAGGGATCACTAGGATTTCTAATAAATAAAACGTGAAGTACCTTAAAGGCCAAATAGATAAAGACAACTAAATGGAACGTTCCTCCTTTGTTAACTTGGTCAAATGAAAGGTATTATTGTTGTGCATTTGAAAAAAGACAGCAATACTTTCAGTCTGTGGATGACCTCTCTAGCTCTCCCTTATCTCAGGATTAGGGGTGTGAAAAGAAGCTGTGTTCAAACACAAACCCCCTGAAATCCCTGAAAGAAAACCCCACATATCTGCTAGGTGCTTTAGTATTACCTTGGTATTCATATTGAAGTTCCTGTAGACTGTCTGGGCTCCGTACAAGAAGGCATCTCCATCATTGGTGATGCAGCCGTCCACCAGATCCTTGGAGTCCAGGTAAGCACACATGGCCTCAGCCTCCCCAGCTGCTGTCACCCAGGGCACACCCAGGTAGTCCAACATCTCTGCACACTGCAGACAGGAGAGAGAGAAGTGTGCTGTAAAAAAAAACCCATAAACGCACTTCCTATGAACTGTACAAACAGTAATTCTCTGATGTCCAACTCTATTTGGGGTACCGATGTCAATGAAACAACCAACCTCTCGAAGCACGGCTTTAAAGCGCCCTCTGTTGGTGCTTTTTGTGGCTGCTGATTTAGGGGCAGCCTTTTTGAACCCTCCAAATCGTATTTCTGTCCTCTTGCTCATGGTCTCTGCTTTTAGTTTTGGGGCCTCTCCTTCCATTACAAACACAAGCTTTACCCCCATTAGTGTGAGGGACGACACTCTAAAAAACAAATTCCTGAAAAACATTAAAGGGCTGTTACATTGTGACCGATGACCAGCTGTTATTAATGATGTTGTATTCATAGATCGGAGTTCTCTGGGGATATCAATCGCAAAGTAATTACGGCAGAGATTATGATTTGCAAAATATGACAAATACCTTAGGTGAGGTTTTGTGACTTTCCCCATCATTGCTTGGACGTGCTGGGCCTCGCATACCCACAAGCTGAGGTCCACTGCCAGAGTCTTTCCTGCCAAACTGTACAACGGCACCGACTCACGAACCGGCCCGAGGATAGACCACAAATCATGCACACCCATGACTACCCTAATGTGTTCGTATTGATATTGGTGCGGGAAACACAGTGAGACCTGCAAGACCAAAACAAGAAGCTAGCTAGCTAACCACGTTAGCAATTTTCAAACTGTGGCGCCTTCAGGCCGCGTCCCATTTCCTTAAAACTCTCTCCACTCCGCTCCCCCTGCTGGGTTGGCTGGTTAAAATCAAGTTGAGACGCAGGCATAATGTGAATGTACCAGCAGATCGGTTACATGTAGTAAATTCTGCCCTTACTCAATTGTCTGAATCAAGAGTAATGTTGATTCAAGTTGATCAAGGGGTAGGGTCCAGATAAGGGCCAGCTTTTAGAATTGGTACGATGCCCGATTAGGGCAAACTAAAACGTCATTTTAGTGCGCCGCCCAACACTCGTTACTATGGATACGACGCTCTTGTTTATGCACTGTTGGACTTTCTGTTGTCAGCGGTCAGCGATGGCAAAGACAGAAGTTGTTTCCTCCAAAGTTCATCTAGAAATTGTCGGCCTCATTAAAGACCATCATTTTCATATTGCCAAGATAATTGCTGAGGTACGTCAGTTATTTTGTCAAAAGGTATAACCTGAACAAGATAATATGATTGATGATATGGTTTCAAATACAATGTAATCTACTTGTATATGTATCTCTCTGTAACAGGGACTTAAACAGAGGTTTCCCGGTGCATTCTCGGATCCAGCAATTCACCCATTACTGGAATGTGACTGGCAGGTGTATCTGTGCAATAAAAAAAGGGTAGGTAAGTCATCTGAATATATATATTGTAAATCCAGGTGGGCCAGAAAAATCCTTCATAAAGAGCAAAAGTAAGGGCCATCCAGGATTTGGTAGCTGTGACGAGTGCTTAGGCTCTGCAAGATGTTTTATCCTCTGCAGATGACATCATCTGAAATGAGTGATGAATGAATAATGCCGTTATGAATAATGGAAGCAAATGTACTAACAGCAGCAGTTTGCCTAGCTAAAAGGTTTAGTGTTTAGTGTCATGTTGTAGTTTGACATTATTTCTGAAATGAAATGCTGAAATGCTGAATCAGACCACATCCTTTGTTCGATAACTCTGATTCAAGGAACTGCGTGGTGAGGTGTGGCAGTTCTCCAGTAACCTGATGTGCTTTCTGAATGGTCATCTCCTTGGTAATGAGAAGGACCTTGCCAGCTGGGCTGAGGAACAATGGGAGTTCACTTTCACCCGGCCACATGCAGTTTATCAGGCCCTCACTGAAGAATACTACTCCAAACACCTCCACAAAACAGAGGCAAGTAGACTGTACAGTCACGTAGCATATATAGGTAAAAAGAACAGATGCCATGTCACCCTGGGAAGGCCATTTTCCTTAGGTGATGTGGGATCTACCACAGGATGCTGGGTTTTGAGTTCTATGTATTAAATATTTGATTTTAATGTACATTTAACATTTTTAATTTAGCATACATTAAACAGAAGTTAACCTGAAAAAAAACAAGTATTTTATGATCGTTTTCAATCATTGATCAAGACTTCCTCTCAGAGGGAGTTTTTTAGTTAATGCATTGCAGGCTATGTTAACCTTCTGTCAACACTCATTTATGAGTTGCATAGCTAAACATCAATCTCTTAAAATATGCTTGTGTATAATATTTGGTAGTTACTTGAACATTATTGTTAAATTGTTGGAACATTTGGGAAAAAAAAGGCATACACATTTGCACTGTTATAACGAGTGAATCGGTTTTGACAGCTTCATCTCTTTTTTTTCACCATAGCATCATTTTGTCTTCATGGACATTGAGATTCAAGGAGAACTAGGAGGAAGGTTATTGTTTGAGGTGAGGCAATCCATGAGGTATGAGATACAAGTGTTTTGATGTCTACATTGCTTGTCAATACCTCCCAGTATAATTTTGAGAATTTTCCAAATCTCTTGTAGTTACCACTAGTAGCTTGACGACAACTACAGAATACTGTATTGGAGTATAGTATTACCATATCTTGCATGTCCCTAGCTGTTCTCAGATGTGTGTCCAAAGACATCTAAGAATTTCCAGGCCTTGTGCACAGGGGAACAGGGTCTGTCACAGAGTGGCCTCATGCTGTGCTATAAGGGCTCTGTGTTCCATCGTGTAGTACCCAATGGATGGGTACAGGGTGGAGGTATGTTTTATAACAGTCCTGTAATAGTATTTGATTTTCCATTTCGCAATATCATTAACATCAATATTTTGTGCCCTACTTTTGTATTAGTGCAGCTAATTAAATTTTGGCCTCAGGTCTTTGGCCTTGGATGTATTTGATTCCTCATGAAATGTAAACCTGTCACTTGGTAATAACATCTCTCAATATTTCAGATATTTCACCTGGAGGAAAAGGCAATGGAGGGGAGTCAATCTATGGACCAACTTTTGAAGGTACACAAAAAGAGCTTGGACATCTAACTACTACCTTGTTGATGTGTTTGTATGTATTGTCCATAAACTAACTTGTGTATGTCCTCTCTTCCTTTAGATGAGAGTTTTGCAGTTTCCCACAATAGGCGGGGCATTCTAGGAATGGCCAACCAGGGTCCCCATAGTAACGGATCCCAGTTCTACATCACCCTGCAGCCGGCTCTATGGATGGACAAGAAATATGTTGCCTTTGGGTTTGTGGCACTAATTTTAGGGATAACCTTTGGTTTCTCAGTGTAGTCAAATAATGTAATTTGTAATGCAAACCCTTTTTCAGTAATGCAAAACCCTCTGGTTTCTTTTTCTCTTTCTAGTCAAGTAGTTGAAGGCACAGACGTTCTAAGGAAACTTGAAGAATTACCAACCTACAATGAAAGACCCAAGCAGGATTGTAGAGTTGTAGATTGTGGAGTATTTGAGCCATAATGCCTCAGTACTGAATTATATTACTTGTCTTTTTCAATGACAGTTCAAATTTTTTCCAACATTTCTAATTTTGTCAGCATGGAAGATTTTGTGTATCAAGAAAACATGATATGTTTTTAAATTTTATATTTACATTAGTTTTAGGACAGTAGTTTTGTGCAAACCTATTTACGCAATCTGAGAAAATAAATTTTGTAATATTTAATCATTGTCATCATCAATCAATCAATATTATGCATTATTTTATACCACTAAAAGGTCCAGAGTATGTGTGCCTGTGTTTGTGTGTCTTCATGTACTACACGGACTGAGGTGATAGTTAGGCCTATGTTGTTTCTAAGATGACATTTCTTTCTGCTACATCCAGAAGAGGGTGTCTCCGAGGGACAATTCATGTTAGACTAATAGGTCAGTCTTCTTCAGGTCTATGGTTATTGTTACGGATGGGACAAGTGTACAGCAGAAAGGGGATGGGGATGGGACAATACATAGTTATGAGCAACCCATTTTTTCTCTTGCAGCTGGATAAATGTCACTACGACACTTGATTTTATCACCCCTCCCAGGAAAACATGCCACATGACCTGTCAAGTAGGAAGTGGCGAGCTAGCCAGTAACAGCAGCGGACGACGACGAGGAAAGCAAATCTCAACTATCTCACTCTCGACGTTTCCTGGCAAATACGCGTTGTGGTCCAACAAACAGAGCAATAAGTAGGCTACAGTCATGTACTCCAAACTTGTGTTTTTCACATTAGTGCTAGCGTTGGTTGGCGCAGCAACAGCAACAAACGCGGGTAAGTTTGCGACCCTTCAAAACGCAGCTCTCACTGCTGAGCTAGCTAGCTAGCTAGCTCAAGACCTTCCTGCTATTAAATGTGTTAAATATTGTCCGTCTGCTCTTTATAAAACAGAAAAGGGTGTTTCAGACTATTCGGCGTGTAGTTTGAGGGCTGTCAGTCACCTTGTCTGTTATTTAGTAAAAATATCCTTATTGGCAACTTCTCAATTTTATTTCCACGTTGGCCACTGGCAGTGAAGTTACCAAAGGCAGCTAACATTTTAGCCTGCTAGCAAGCTAACTGCACTGATTTAAAAAAACCCAAAAAAAGTGTCATTGTTTTTATCATAACTTGAAATGCAATGAATTAAATTCTCTAGACAGATTCTCTAGGCTGAAACTGTTCTAACGTTAGTTGTCAGATCTATGTGTCCAGTGAAAGTACCAGCCTCAGTACTATAAAGCATAGAACAGCTTATTATGTAATAACCTTATAACAGACTGCCTTTGCCAGGCAGTCTTGTGTCACTCATTTGCATTGTTTTCTCCTCTCAGAGCTTGACAATTACACACCTGAAATTGCTATATGTGATTGATTATTCCTTTCCAGATGCTTGTTCCGATCTGTCAACATGTGAGTCATGTACAAACACCAGTGGATGCCAGTGGATGAATTGTACTTCATCATGTGAGTATCTTCCTGAATGTATGGCAAGTTGAGAGAGGCACAGGTTGGCCATTGTATAGCCTTAATTCCCCAGGCATTTGAATTGATGAGACATGATTCTTGGCTATGGAGAGAATGTATGGCAATGGATGTTGTCTTTTGATGAAGTTCTCCAAATTTTCCAAAAGCCTAAGCAGTACCTGAATGTTGTTGATATGGATAGGCTACTTGTGGTAGTAAATTGTTGGCACCTTTCTCCTCTCAGTATGTGCCTAAATTATGAGGGTGATCACTTAGTCAGTCTTTGTTAATGAAATATATTAATTTTGGAGAATAAACAGGAATGAGTTTCCTGCTTTCTTTGCATTCCATGTCTTTTAGACATACAAGTCCAATTTATTTCTTACTGGAGATTATGGTTTTCTTTTTATTACTTTGTGTTCCCGGTGCCATCCTTAAATAAAGGAATATCTCTTGGACCTTGGGCAAGAACATTATGCCATTCTGTAATCTCATTACGATAATGGAAATATATCACTGAATATGGGTACTGTTACAATGAAGAATCACTCTGCCCAATGCACCATGAGAGCAGATGTCGATAAATATGCTGCCGTGGTTGATTTTCAGCCTATTTTAGAAGGCCCTAGTTTGTGATGATTGCAGTGCCTCAAACAGTCAAAGGGAACAGCAATAACAAAACGGCAGGACACACGTTTGTAACCTGATTCAACCAAAGTCCTTTTCCATGCGCTGCCTACTATCCTGATGGCTTAGTTTCCAAGGTTGAGTAGGCCACTGTCCTATCGGACCATGGAGAGAGGAGCTGGTTGTTCAAACATTGATGTTACCAGAAACAGCAATTGCAGTTACAGTTTTATGAGACAGTGTCAGCTGTGTCAGTCATTTTCATGTGACAGCTGTTGTGAGTCTCCATATGACCAATGGTGTGGACCCACACATTGGGCTCTGGCTAACTTTTGGGTGCTGTGGGTACTTCCGATAGACCTCAGGCCTAAACCTGAACTATGGAAGTAGAATGCCTAACTATAATATTTCCCTAAGATAAGAATGTGTACTCAGACACAAGCAAGCACACGCAGGGTTCCATGCTGCCACTGACTATTATTAAGATGGATACGGGAGGAAACTAGGGATGTATGGCAGGAAGAATGCAATATCCTTACACTGGAGGACAGAAGGAAGGAGGGGATAATGGCGCAAGTGTAAGCACAAAGACAGATGAGACCTAAGATGGGCTGCATGTGTCTCTTTAGGTTACATTGGATCTGGGGGTGTAGAGTAGGAGGTGGGCAAACTGTGACCCCCACCTTACTCATTATTGGTTGAGCTGATATCTGGGTCAATGCCATAGCAAGAGCTGTGTATATTCAATATACCCCTGACTACACTACTCATTTGATCAACTGCGGGTCAGTTAGTCAGACACCTGTTAGACAAGCTACAGCATCCACTGATACCCATTAGCGGGACAAGTTTAGATACTTCCTCTCACATGGGAAATAGCCTGTTGGACTAATGCAACCTTTGAAAGCTTTGATTCATCCTAGGTCAGGCTGTAGTTGGAGAGTAGATCCCCAGTGACACTGCCCATGTACTGTATTGTCTCCCGGTTTAAAATGGGGCTGGCCCTATAACTATAACAGATAGGGTTAAGCAGCAAAACAGGACACACCAGATGACAATCCCATACCTCAGCAAGACAAAAGGGACTGCGTAGTTGGGCTAAATGAGTTTCCCCAGGGTTGGCAGATCACCGTCACACTATATATGAAATAAGAGCAAAGGGCGCAGAAAGAAAACAAAGAAAAAGAAGTAGGTCACGTTCTGTCCTCCTGATTCAGATTGGAGTCATCTTGATAAACGTTTAACCTCGATGGTCAATGTTTTTATTGTGGACAAGGTTGGATTATCAGACATTTTCTTCCCTTGTTCACCTGACATTGCCATAAACAAGCTTAGGACTTGGTGCACTGCAAAGATGAGTATCATTGCTAAGCAAGGGTTTGGGATATCATATGTTTTTGTAGTCGTCGGGGAACGAGGCCAGTGTTAATGTTTTTTTCCTCCACAAAAGCAGTTGGGAAAGACTCGCCTCTATGCAGTCACACACACACACACACAGAAAGAGAGAGAGAGAGAGAGAGAGAGAGAGCGCAGGCCCTGAGCTAATGCTTCTCACAAGCCCAACAACAGATCACCTATTAGATATGAACTCAGCAAAAACCATAAAGGTCAGCAGCTGGCTGGGGAAGATGGCTGTGGTGAAGTACAGACCAGCTAAATTGCTGCTGTGAGATTACGCCTACCACACTGTCATTACCAGATTTATCTTTGGTTAAAGGATTTTGTGTAAACAAGCCTTTGGCGTCAGAAGCACATTTTCCTGCAGCCCTGTATTTAAATGCGCTGGAGCTTTACACGTGTACACGCGAGCTTCAGGGCACCCTCTAAGTACAGGCCTAGTCTGTGACAAAGCCTGTTGAGCACCATTAACCTGGGGGCTGTTTTCTTCACTAAGCCAGGCTCTTGAGACTTCCTCTGTCACCCCTGGCCTGGACTTGCAGTGCACCCGTCTCGTGGTGATGATGTCACCATCACTGTGGAATGTGTGAGAGTCAGTTCCACCTTTCACAGCTGCCTGTGAGGTAACAGTCTTCCTGACAATGGAGGGGAAAAACAATGTTAGATGTACACATTTAGATAACAGTGCAGGATCACCAAAGTTCCCAAGTTTAGGTAGTGGCAAGCAGCAAAGTATTTTTCAACTACTTCCATGTTAAGTACGGTTTTTGCTGCAGTGCAGTAGAATCATGTTTGTTTGGGGGTTTTTTAAGCCCCCAAGAATTAAGGTAGCACAAATTTTTAGATTTTTTTTTTTAACTCCAAACCAATTTCAAATGTGCACCTAATCCAAAAGTTTGTTTGCCTTGTTAGTCTACTTTTTAACTTTGTCCACCCACAAGGAAATTTAAACAGATGAACACAATAAATTAAACATATTTTTATGTCCTCCATTTTCTTTTTTTAATTCACTGTACCTATCAGGATCTGTCTTTTCTGATTCCTGAGGTTTGGATAAAAGACTGTCTTTACTACAGGTTCTAATGAATTCTATCAACAATTGGAACTGAATGGCAATCAAGGGAATATATTGGGTGTGGAAAGAGTCTGAAGCCACACTGTGCTCTCAATAGTTGTGACTCATTATCTGACTGTCTCACAGAAACAGGCTGACTTGCTCCATGGAAGAGATCGAAACAACTCGTTAGTCATTCTTTGGTTCAACTCCTTAAGGCTCTTTTACCTCCATCTTACTATAGCTGCATGTCTGTAAGCCAGCAAAACAATTTTTCGGACTGAAATCCGCTATACTAATTGATAGTTTCTGGGAGGAGAGGGAGCTCTGTCTATAATGAAATAATAACTCACTTGTGTTGTCACTGTAATAATTCACTTGTGCTGTCACAGAGAAATCAATGGTTCAGCGAGTGTGTCTTGTCTGGTTGTTATAGTCAAGGCATTTTGACCAAGCAAGTCTTTCTGGTCTGGTCAAAGTCTGCTGCTTTCCCAACATGGTTAATTAGTAATCGGAAAGATGATAAAAAAAAAAAGCCTACACCTAGATGATCACACTATGACTCAGGAGTTTTAAAGTCATCCTAAGACTCATTCAGACACTCACTCAAACACGTGTCTGCGAGTGCTAACTTAGTGCACAGGCAAGAAATATTACCTACATGAGTAGGCTGCTTTTGTGTGTGTGTGTGTGTTTTTTTTTTTTTTTTTTAAAGGCTACTGTCTTCAGATCATACCTCTGAATTAAATAATTCAGGTGTACTACAATGAAGTGTTGATTGGGCTGAAGTCTGTGATGTATGTATGGGTGCTTCAGATTAAATTTGTGAAACCAGCAAACAAGACTTTAATCCAGGATGCTTTCATCATGAATAACCCGAAGATACTCACTTCTAGTGAATGGGAGAGTAATTGTGAGACACACACAATGCACACAAAGTTAGTACATACTTGTGCATGTACACCTGAATGTACCAATAAGCACGACAAGGTATGAACTAGAAAATAAATTACATATATTATTAGGGTGCCAAACACCGAAGGTGCTGCAGCAACCTATTGTTACTCTTAGTTTTTTTTGTGTTTCTTTTTCTTCTTCCGCTGTTTTTGCTGGCACAGGCCAAATTGCCTGGTCGGTTTTTTCGAAACTTTCCAGGCACATAGGGGTCGATACCAAACAGAGATTCCATACATTTGAGGTCAGTCAGACCAGGTGTCTAGCACCACCATCAGGTCAAATTTGCACTTTGACATTGCTCTACCTCCTATATCGTAGCTCCTATAATCATATACTTGGTGTCATATCATGCGACTCCTCATGGCCTATGACATTGCCAGAGGCCATTTTATCTTCCACCTGACTAGAATTTCGGCCATTTTGAATTTTCTGAAATGCCTATCTCCTTAGACCAAAGCTCATAGATCAAAGCTATCAAAAGAGTTCTGAAATTCCAAACATTTTGACCTCTACAAGCACGAACGTGTTAGCGGCCGCCACGCCGAAACAGGAATTAGGCATATCTCCTAAGCCTTTGGTCCAATTGTGACCAAACGTGGTGTGCAAGTTCAATACTAGGCCCCGAGGCCATGCCCACTTGATTAAGCAGCTGCACCTCAAGGCAGTGCTATACTAAAAAAACCATTAACATAGTCCCTTCTCCTAGACCGTGTGTCTGATTTGAACACAACCAACTTTGTGACACTTATGGCTCAAGGCTCTATATGCTCACTTAAGATGAAGTTGATTGTTCAAACAAGATGGTCACCACAGGCCAGAGATTGTCCAGTCAACTTTCAGGAGCCTCAAGGTGGGGTTAAATTGGGTTGATCGAAACGACTGAGTATTAAGTCCATGGGGTCCAAACTATCCACAACAAATCTTGTTCTGATCGGCCATCAGGGGCGCTACAGTCATCAAGCGAAAACTCAATGTTTAGTTGTATACATCACCACCAATGTTTGACTGAAAGTCATCAAACCTATACTCAATGATGTCTCTATCCATGTCCCATAAGTCTGTGATGTCAGCCATATTGGATATCCGCCATATTGGATGAAGTGGAAAACCTACTTTTTCTATCTCCTCCTAGGCCATTTGACCTATTTAGACCAAACTTCCTTTGTTCTATTCATTGGACACTGCTCATTAAATGGTATCAAAGGACTTGTGAAATTCCAATCTATATGACTGTCATATGCAAAACCATATGAGCATCAACTGCCACCTCAACACGAAGTAAGGAAATCTCCTAAACAATCGCAAAACTTTGTGTGCAAGTTCAATACTAGACCCTGAAGCCATGTCTACTTGATGGAGCAGTTGCACCTCATGGGGGCACTATACTAGAAAATACATCAAAATGGCCCCTGCTCCTAGACAGTGTCCGATTTGAACGCAAAGAACTTTGTGACACTGATGGCTCTGAATCTATGACTATGGGTCCACTTAATTCATCTTAATGATGAACGTTGATTGTCAAAAGAACATGGCTGCCACAGACCAGCACTTTGTCCGGTCAACTTTCAAGACCTGTACAGTGGGGTTAAATTGGGCCAGTTGCATGTATGCTCCTTTTTTATCTCTATTTTTCTCTTATTTAAGCCAAACTTAAAGAAGCAGTCACGAAGATCTTTGAAGATTTTCACTTAAATAAATGTCTGTTAAGTCACTATCTATCGCCAAATGAGGTAACACAATGGTGATTAAGCCTATGGCCCACTGATGAAAGCCCTTGCATTTGCAGTATTATGAGTATTAAGAACCGGGTGTCTGTGGCAACTTCCCCGCCATGCATTCAAATTAGCGTTAGTGATGCGTTTTCCCTTTAAAGTGAGGTCCAAATACACACCTGCAATTACCACTTTTCGCCTTAGGTGCCGCCAAAGACAAGGAAATTGAAGATCTTTGAGATTGCCACTTTAATGTCTTTGGACACTACTGATCACAAAATATCACCAACATTTTGAGTACTCTACACATAAAGGTCACCAGGGGACAATGACAGCCATGACCTCTATGCAGGCTGAAAAGCATGCCTTCTCTTTTTTGGAACTCCTCTTAGACTGTTTATCCTAATGGAACCAAACTTATTGTTTTTGACTCCTTTGACACTGCTGTTCACAAATTATCACAAATAGTTGTCCAGACATAAAGGTCACCAGTTAACACAGTCCAATGTAGCAGTTCAGTATGGAAGACATGAACAAAATACATAAATAGAAAAAACATTCAAATGGCCCCTGCTCCTAAATTCTTTGTCTTACTTGAACCAAACTTTATGTTTCTGACTCTTTTACAACTACAGTTCACTGATTATCAGAAACATTTTCAGTAGGCTGCACAAAAAGGTCACTAGAGGTCAAAGCTGTCTATGACCTTCTATTCCACTTGGCACCTGGTCCTTGCTGCTTGCGGCTATATTTATATATATTATTATTATAGCCAACGTTGTCCAGACTGTCCCAGGGCGTACTGAAAACATGACAGCTGAAACTTAGTGGTAGTCCCCGTTTGAAATCCACCTGGGTATGATTTAAGCAATTTAATTCATGATATCACATTTTTGTCCCTACAGCTAATTCCTCCTGTTTCCACGAGACTAGTATGTTGGACAACAGCACCTGCACCACCAGTAACTGCTCGGGTAAGGATGACAACACCACTGTGAGGAGGCCTCTAAATTTGGAAGTGCAAAATTATTACGCATTCTCTTTTAACAGGTACACATTGCAGCTATATTCAGGGCCTAACAGGATCTACACACTACATGCTAATAACATTATCTGCAACACCCTGTTTTCCTATTGGTACATGGTGGTGGGACACCGAAGAAATAAAGAGGAAACCTTCCACAGCATTTAGTTTTTCCATATATCCTCAGCCATAAGCACCACAGATAAAGCAGGACAGATTCCAGGTGTTCTGTTTGTGGATGGCTTTGTTCTTTGGTGTTATTTTCCTTCCTTGGCTATCTTCCTTTGCTATCCCCTTTCTTTAATGGCTTCAACTCCTGCCTTCTGTATCCATTTGCGTCCAGGAGACTTGGCCATGTGTAGGCCAGCAATTTCACCTGTCAGAGGGAGATGTTGGGGGAGCACTGTGTGACGTATGGACATAACCTTGTTGTTTAAGCGCTTTTTGCTTCGCCTCTTACTGGTCCTGGTGTTGATCTCCCTTCTAGCTAATTCTAACGCAACCTCGACTACAATCAGTCCTGCTACGGCTTCTTCCTCCCCCGTCACCACTCATTCTCCAAACCCCTCTACCCCTGCTGTCACCACCAGCGGCAGCCACTCTCCGTCAACCACAGGTAACTAGCCCGCACAAGCCTCCGCTCGCTACTCCTTTTCTAAGTCTGCGTTGTCCACAAAGCAATTGGTGGTTTTGTGAAGGGTTTAAATGCTCAAGGGTTTAAAGTCAAATGGCATAGTGACAGAATGACTAATAAACGTGTCCCTACTTTCCCTCAGATGTCACCAATGCAACAGATCTGCCCACCGCTGTCCCCACTCACAGTGGTAGCACCTCTGTCCCCGGCACTACTTCCGCTTCAAGTAAGTGACAAGGCCAGGTTGAGGTTATGGTAGAATGAGATGCTCATAGTATTATCTGTAACTTAAAGAAGATGGAGTAAGTTGCCTGTCTTCTGCCCTACCCCCACCCCAACAGATGGAACTATCACCACCATCACACCAGTGGTGCCCTCTCCCACCCCTCACAAGGAATCAACGTTTGATGCCGCAAGCTTCATCGGTGGAATAGTGCTGGTCTTGGGCCTGCAGGCGGTGATCTTCTTCCTCTACAAGTTCTGCAAGTCCAAGGACCGCAACTACCACACCCTCTGAGGCGGCAGCGCCTTTCGGACCCCGCGGATTGACGACACTCGCACGACGACACTCCCCGCCCCGTGCCAATTAGAACCTTCTAAAAAGACTCCCTACACAACACACACTCTCGCACACTCGTCTTGACCGACTCAAACAGTGTTTTCAAGTGGTGCTCCCTGATCTGTGGTGTTGCGCCACTCCTCGTTTAGGTCTGCCCCAGTGCTGCAGTTGTCGTTTGTATGTACCCACCTGTATGCACGCTATTCACTAAAGTCATCCCGCGTGCTGTGGCATTTGAGGCTTGCGTATAGAGGATTACATAATCGTGTAGGTACCCCCCCGTCCATCATGCAGTTAGTCATTCTGTGTAGAGACTGCTTTCCACTGCCAACTTGAGGGAGTTGATATTATTCACATCCCCTCTGCTTTTGGCTTCCTTGTTTTAACAGAACCCATTGTTAAACAAATTGAACTTTCTGTTGATATTTGGAGATAGTACAGCTTCAAACTGGTAGCATTAACACCCATTTCTTTTCTTGCTTTGAAAACACTGTTTGAGTTCCATCCCTTTATTGAATGTGAGGTCTGGGATGATGCAACATTGCTTTTAGTCCCTTCTGAATCATGGGCATACCCACTCGCCCCCATGCAGCAGCACCATATTAATCTAATTACGGAGATGTTGGATGGAGTGAAAATCACAAGGGAATAAAGGCAATGCTCCATCACCTAACTGCAGATTGAAAAATAATGATCCTTCTGGTTAAAGGTCCCTCTAGACGGGTGTGACTCCCTTGGCATTTAGGTGTACTACGCATTCTCCCCTGTTGACTTGTAGTTTAGCATGGCACTCACCAACTGCCAATTGAGCAACTCAATGCAATAAACCACGTATCAAGTTAATTCCCCAACCCTTAACGCCCCCATACCATTATTTGCCTCATCTTTACCGACTGAAAGACCTACCCAGTCGCATTGCTAAACTTGAGCTTGGCCCCTCAGCCCCACTGATGGGAATAGTCCCATTGGGCCAAGGGGCTAAAATGGAAGATTGTAGTATATATATATGGGAAATATGAATAATTCATTATATTGAATAATGTATAAAATAGAGAATGATGAGGTAAGGAACATGGCATGCACCTTCTTGATGTGGACAATGATAGCAGTGAAGTGCCTTTAATGTTAAATGTGTAATATGAATATAAAAGAGGTGGATATGGAGCAGTCATTTCCTCCTGGCAGAGGCCTGAGTGTTGTCATTAATGTGTTAGCAGACATTGAAAGGAGCGGTATCGCGGTGCTGATATTGGTGAACAGTGAGATCCTTAGTATCCCAGCTGGACTGAATAGCCTTTTATTATTAAACAGTACAGTAGATACATTTGTCACTCATGGGCTATGATGAGACATTGATTATTGACCTCTGAATAAAATGTCCCTTACAGCAGAGGACTCTCTTCAGTGCATTTGGTCTTCTAGCTCTGGTAGGAATAAATAATTCCAAATAAAAGAAGAAAGGCAAAATATGAAGTGGACTTACTTGATAAGTAACACTTGATAAGTATATGAGAGATTGGATTCTGGCCCAAAGTTGAGTTTGATTGTCCTGTGTTGTTGCCTGGTCAAATGAGCAGTGGACTTGTGATTGTTTTGTGGTGTAAAGGAGAGATGGGGAATGAAGTGCAGGAAAGCAACATCCAGGTGCCATGTTATAGAGCTCATGTCAAGTTCTCCAATTAGCTTGCTGCTAACTGTTTTTTTTTGTCCCACTGTACATAGACCTGTTCTGTCTTTCATTTATCTTCTTGGTTTCAACTTGTGTAAAGGCAAAATGAAGGAGTGTTTTTGATAGCTATTGCTTGCAGCAGCTTGTCAGTGTCAAGACTTTTGTTTT
>OMKK01055706.1:0-23932 GCA_900302305.1 Polymixia japonica | reverse complement strand
AGAGAGTGTGTGTGTGTGGGGGTGTGTGAGTGTGTTTTGTATATACCTCTCTCTCTCTCTCTCTCTCTCTCTCTCTCTCTCTCTCTCTCTCTCTCTCTCTCTCTCTCTCTCAGCCCACTGTCCTTCTCCTCCAGCCGGAGCTCAGCATTGTAAAGGTCCATCTGGTGCTGCAGCTTATCCAGAGAGTCCATCTCCACCCTCTGGTTGAGCAGAGCTGCCCACCTCTCCTCCACCTTTCTGCTGCCAAGTTTCACCTGCTGGAGGTGTTGGTGGTCCAGATGCAGGGCCTGCTTCATCTCATTTTTGGCCCAGAGAAGACAGGTGTGAAGACATCTCATCCTGCCACTGGAGGAGGTGGCTCTCCAGCTGCTGCTCAGCCTGGCTCAGGGCGGCCATGATCTGGAGCAGAGGTAGCCAACATGGTGCCCACGGGCACCTGGTAGCCCGCAGAGACCACGTGAGTAGCCCGTGAGGCTACCAGGTGCCTCGCGGGTTATTGTTATTCTTTATGTTATTCAGGAAGTTTGTATCAAACAAGTAGCCCTCCGTACTACTCAGTACCCATGAAGTAGCTCTCAGTTTCAAAAAGGTTTGTGACCCCTGGGAGCTTTTCAACATTCTCTTCCCTCTGCTGAGCCAACTGGGAGGCCTGCCACTTCTCCAGCATCTTCTGGACCTCCTCTATATCCATGAGGTGAGTTGGTTGCAATTCATCTGCCTTGAGGAGATCCTCCATCTCACTGATTTCCTTCTCCAGAAGCACTTCCTCCTTTTCAAGGAGGCAAAACTCCTGCTCCTCCTCCCAGGTCATCTGGAGGGCCTCTTAATCTCTGAGGAATCTTTGTTACAACTCCTCTGCTCTGAGGAAAGCCTCCCTCAAGTTTATCCTTTTCTATGAGCAGTTCCTGTTCGTCCAAAAGCAGCAGCTCCTCCTCCTCTCACGTCTTGCAGTTGGCAGCAAGCAGACTTTGAGCCTCACTCTGGGCCTTGCTGGCGTCAATTGTGCCATTGTCATATAGCCTAGCAACAGAGTTATTATTTACAATAGTTACAGTATTGTTCATATTTTAAACCTGGACTCATTTTGTTTAATATGGGCCCTTGTGCATCTTATGATGATGGTGGCTACGAGATCTCAGGAAGTTGATGTGACGCACGTTCAAGTCTAGCGCTATGACTAATTACGAGGGTATCCTGTCTTCTGTTGTAGTGTAGTGTGTGCCATTGTAATGGCTACCGACATTTTCACGTCGATAAGATGATCAGACCTACACTATCGAATGGGACATGTGCCCATAAAAGGCATCATCCACCTCGATCAAACCCTTCCACATAGCACAGTTAGAGGGCCTTTGCCTGTGATCATAGAACTAGAGTTACAAAGCCAACTATCACTCGATATCTCACAGGCAAAGCCCTGTTGGATTAGAGGCGAAGCCAGATGACTCTGCCCCCTACTGGACTTCGCATAGCATCACAAGCATAGCTCAGTCCATCAGCCAACTACTGAAGTCAACATCAAACGTGATTCACGGTACAGTATGTCCCTCACTTGTGTAAACAACATGAGGGGAGATCCCTGGTCTATTCACTCACAGTAATGACAGTTGACAGAAATGTCATTCTGGGTGAAAAGACGATTGTCCTCAAAGATCATGAGACATTAAACCATTTGTAATTTTTCTTGAGACAATTACCAGGTGACTATAGATTAATCTCACTTCCACCCATCAAACTCCTAGGAGCCGAGGGGTCATAAGTACTATGGAGGAATAATGTATTCTTCCTACATTCTTTACCAATATTCAATAAATCAACACTAGTCCAGTCCTCCATCTATGAGAGTTTATTCATGCAGCATAGGGAGAAGGACAGATAGTAGTTTTCCCAAGGTGAGTACAAGGATCAAGCCTATATACAGCATAGTAAACAGGTTACATGAGAAGAGAATTTCGAGTTGTGTCCTGGGACCATAACAGGTGCTAGGCACCCAGGCCACTAGATAAGTAGAGAGGTCAGTTTAAGCTGTTTCTGTTCCCATGAGCATCTTTACTTTCTACAATTCCCATAAGAAATGTACTTATGGGAATTGTAGAAAGATAAGATGCTCATGGGATGCTCATTTCTTCCGCAGTAGTCGACCCTATAATGGCCCCTAACTCATCCTTAGATTGAGACGCTGAGGCGTAGACCTTAATGGTAGAACGGGACAGCTGCTTATCCAGCAAGGTCTGTAAAAAAGGAAGAACAGACCCCACTGAACAATCCAGTGGATCCTCATTCTTCACAGTGTACCAGCGCTGGAAGACTACCCATTTTGTTCTGTAACAAGCAATGGTTGACTGAGCTCCCGCTCCTTGAATAGTCTTTGTCAGACAATCCAAAACACTTCAGTCTGTCCCGCCATGAGAGGTTGGCCCAATTGAGGCATCACACCTGTTGCTCCCTTCGCCTGTGATAGGGCTCCTCACCATGGGGAATACTCCAGGGTGGTCCTGCCAGGAGCTGAACTAGCTCTAGGAACCACGGAGCGCTGCTGTGGTTCAGGGACACCAGAATTACCACCAATACCTCCTGAAGAAATCCCAAATCTGGAGGACGTCCGGATGTAACCGCCACACACCTTTCACGCCTCCGGTCATGTACGTGCCTCCCCGTCTGCTGAAAGAGGCATCCGTCAAGACCAATATGTAACAAGCCACTCTTCCCATTGGCTGCAGCAATGAGGCCGGGGGAACTGGGAAAAGCAAGGACTTAAAACTGAGGGTAGAATTGAACCTCGTGAACCTCTGGACCTCTTCTAAGGCCGAATGTTAAGGAAAGTTGTATGAACAGTTAACTAATTACACGAGCAGAAACTATTAATTCAAACAATGATCTTCTCAGCTGGTGAAGCAGTTGTTGCTGGTTAATACTATATTCTAATTATAATTAAAGCTGCGATGTGCAAAATTCCTATCTTATTTTATATAGAAATAATATAAATAGACTGCGTGCTATGCAAAGGTTCGGTGAGATATGTTATGATCCAAAAATTAAGATTCACAGAGATTTTTTGGTGTGCTCTTAATTTTTAAAAATAGGCAGCTTTCTATTGCCATGGGTAGTGTTTTATCCTCCTCAGCAGATTTTATCTGTGGAGTATCTCTAGGGTCCATCCTATGGCCTATTTTTGCTTTCTATCTTGATGCTCCCACTTTATCATATAATTTTTAACAAACATTGTTTTCACTGCTATGCTGAAGATGGACAGTACATGCCCATTGATAAAAGTAGCCCTAATAGCCCTATTGTTAAACACGGTTGGATATGTTATTATTCTTAATATTAATATGAATATTATTGTTGTTATTATTATTATTATTATTATTATTATTAATAATACTACTACTACTACTAATAATAATAAAGTATAAGTCAAATAGAGTGCACTTCAGTTATTATAAAGTGGAAGTCTAAAGTTAGATTCCTTGCACCCAACAACAGTATTATCTAAAAAATTCCAAAATGTTGTAACTGTGTGCTGAACTAGTGGAAAAGTACATAGATGTCCTACTACTGTGGTATCTAGTTACCTATTAACATTTATGAAGGATTGACTCCACCTGTTTCCTCAAATATATTGTGTAACAATAACAGTCAATGTGTAACTTAAGCATATCTATCACATTTGTCAAACTCCCAAAAAAAGGAGGACACAAGAGGAGGACACAATAAAAGGAACAAGCTCAGTGAGAGAAGAGATGCATCAAAAATGAATTCCACAAGCCTTGCATTCCTGTTGTGTCTCTGTCTGACTTCAGCAAAAGCTCAGGGTGACAGGAAAGATGAAAACCAGACTTCATCGGACTTCAGACAGGACTGCCAGCCAGACATCTATGCTGTAATGAGAGAGTTAACGGCATTGACTGCAGAGCAAAACGTTCAGCTAGAAGCATTGACAGCCAGGTTACAAGCTAGTGAGGACCAAGTAGAAGACCTCATGAAAGAGAAAGCAGGTATTAAATCTTTGTAATGCAGCTTTCACGCTCAGACGCTCAAACAAAAATTAGAGGTGTGCTCAACAGCAAAAGACTTACATGACAATCGGAAAAGTATCAGTCAATTAACTCTTCACCGATGGGAGCTGGAGCACTCTAATTTAAGTTGCTCAGAGGAAGGCATAATTCATGCCGAAACATCGCCAACCGTGGCAATAAACTCTACGCCTGACAAAGTAAGATCTGCCATTCAAAAAATGAGAGTGCTCCAGCTTCCATCAGTGGAGTCAATTGAAGTCTTCATTGCTGCCTTTCTAGCAGGTATGAAATGTTGCATGGAACACACACATTAAAACCTGTATACTGTGACTTACATATTATGTGTCTATCTTGCTGTGTTTGTGCTCTATATATTTCAGCACAAGCAGTGGAGCTTTTGGCCTTGAAATCCAAGTTATTTCTAATTGAGAACCAGGTGGAGGAGCTGAAGAGGGATAAAGGTGATACACTAGTTATAGCTTGGAATTGCATTTTTTTCTATGATAGAGTTGTGTTTACAACATATGTGTAAAGTATAATCACTTCCATTATGGTAACATTATTCATTGCTTGCATGATTTGGTTCTACAGAAACAAAAGTGGCTTTTTCAGTCGCACTGTTGGACACTGGTGAAGGATACACTGGACCCTTCAATACAGACATCACAGTGGTTTACAAACACATCATCTTAAACATTGGCAAAGCCTACAACCAAAACACAGGTAGCCCATCAAAAACCACAATTCTCTATGAATATTTTTTTTCCAGCTTTGTTTTCTGATTGATGCTCAAATGAAAATGTTCCCTTCACAACATGCTGTTGATTTTATGCAGGAATCTTCACTGCACCAGTTAAAGGAGTGTACATGATCAAGGCCACCAACTTTGATTACGGCAGCTCACACGGTGCTGCAGCTGGATTGATTAAAAATGGACAGCATGTTGTCTCCATTTATGGCCGTCAGGCAGCCAACACTGTAAATGCTGCCAATGGGGCCACATTGCTACTGGAGGCGGGTGACGTGGTCTACATCCGTCTAGGTGCTGGCCATCGATTGTATGACAATCAGCATCACCACACCACATTCAGTGGTCACCTACTCTTCACAATGTGACAGAACGTGATCGAACAAATGATATGATGTAGTACCATTCATTGATAACAGACTTGAATTGTTTAACTAAATACATTTTTCCTGATAATCTGTGTAGCAAAAAAATAATTCTATGAAATGAACCTGTATTTATAGGGCACGTTTGATAGTGCATATGCTCTGTACATTATACTCTGTATCATGTGTTTTACATTTCAAGCTATAGCTTGTTAATTCTAAAACATGACATAGGCTCCTCACTCTTACAGATGTGAATAAAGCAGATGACAAATAACTGTGTTTATGAAAATCGATAAGCCTTTACAATTGTATTGTTAATAATATTAACTAGAGAATTATTATTAAAACTTGAGTCATCGTTCTTTGTTGAAAAATTGTTGAAAGTCTTTTTTATTTTAACTTTAGCTATATTAAAGTTTATTCACACACTTTGGGCAGCTCTGCGGTGCATCTGAGGGCGTGAGGCTGAAATGGAGCAGGAGAGGAGCTTGTAGTGTGTGTAAGAAACGACAGGGGGCAGCAGTACACCCAAGGCTGCTAACATTATCAGAAAACCATGCGACGAAGAAGTGTTTTGTTTACGCCTGCGTCACCGCCCCCTCAGGCTGTCAGGTTCAAGATGGCTGCCGGAGACAACAGCGGCAGGCCTCCTTGCCTTAATTTCTCCGGCCCAGGTCCTTTAGGGAACAGTCAGCCAAGTAACAGCGTTTTTTCAATGCCAACTTCCAACAGCGGACCCGTCGGGTCGACGGGGGGAGCGCAGGGGACGGCGAGGCGTCCCAACCCGCAGCTGGGGCCTGGCGGGGGCGAAAGCAACGGCGCTTCAGCCGGAGCTCAGCCGACTGCGCAGAACTCTCTCCAGCAGCAGGGAGCAGCCCAGGGAGCCGCCGCGGCAGGGGCGGCCGCAGCAGCTATGGCCACCTCGGCGTCAAACATGACAGCTACCGCGGCGTCGAACGCGTCGCCGGCCGCGGTGCCGCCTAACTATTCCTCGCTGTCGGCCACTCCGGCGGCCGCGTCCGTGTTGGTGTACCGAGAACCGGTTTATAACTGGCAGGCGACGAAAAGCACCGTCAAGGAGAGGTTTGCTTTCCTCTTCAACAACGAGGTGCTCAGCGACGTTCATTTTTTAGTCGGGAAAGGAATGGGGGTGCAAAGGATACCCGCACACCGGTAGGTGTATTTACTGTGAGCGTTAAAACATTTAGCCAGCAATCCGCGATCGAACCGCTGTGACTGAATTTTCATTGTCGTTTTTGTTGTGCGCAGGTTTGTGCTGGCGGTGGGGAGCGCGGTGTTTGATGCCATGTTCAATGGTGGGATGGCAACGACCTCGACGGAAATCGAACTGCCTGATGTAGAACCTGCCGCCTTTCTGGCATTGCTGAAGTAAGCGTGTGTGAGTGTGAGAAAGAGAGAGAGTAAGAGAGGTACAAGTAAATTAAATTGGTGTGTCTCTTTCATGGTGTTTGTCCATGTAAACATATAGCAGATGTCCTCCTGCAGCCATTAGTCTAATGAGATATTAAATTGTGTTATTATTGTCCTATACTTTGGAGTATTGTGTAGGATTAAGTATGTGCAACCAAAATGAAGCTAAAATAGTTCATGTGACATCAAATCTCATCTCAGCAATTCCTCCAACGATGGTGATTAAGACAAGCATATTTGAAGGTTATGGGCAATAATCAAGGTGTCTTGTATTAATCTTACATCCCTCCTCCAGGTTCCTGTACTCTGATGAGGTCCAGATAGGCCCAGAGACAGTGATGACCACTCTATATACTGCAAAGAAGTATGCAGTACCAGCACTGGAGGCACACTGTGTGGAGTTCCTCAAGAAGAACCTAAGAGCAGACAATGCTTTCATGCTGCTCACACAGGTCAGCTGCCCCGAACTCAACAGGGCTTCTCAATTCGGCTAAAAAGATAATTTAACAAATGTTTTGCTGGGAATTTAGTATACCACTTTACTATACCATAATAATTGTAGTAACACCCTGCTCTTTGTTGAAAGATTGCTTTGTGGGATCGGGGAAATTGAAGTAGCCATACTGTCCATTCTTAATTTAGAATAAAGCTATACTGTTAACCCTCAAAGCATTACTGTAAAAGAACAGACGTTCACCATACTTGATTGACTAATTCAATCCTTAAAACTCTGCGTTCTTTGTTTTAGGCACGATTGTTTGACGAGCCTCAGCTGGCCAGCCTGTGTCTAGAAAACATTGATAAGAACACTGGGGACGCTCTTGCCGCTGAAGGCTTCACTGACATAGATCTGGGTAATGGTGGCCTAGTACATCCTGCTCTTTTTCCTCCTTCCCTTAATGATATCAATGGTCGAAATTCTTTGTTGCATTGCGCTAAATGCTCCCTAACTCACCATCGCTTCTCCTATCTCTCCTTCCCTTAGATACGTTGGTGGCGGTGTTGGAGAGAGATACACTAGGGGTCAGGGAGGTGCGTCTGTTTGGGGCCGCAGTGCGCTGGGCGGAGGCAGAGGCCCACAGGCAGCAGTTACAGCCTACTCCAGAGAACAAACGCAGAGTCCTGGGCAAGGCCCTCACGCTCATCCGCTTCCCTCTCATGACCATCGAGGAGTTTGCCGCAGGTAAAAAAAACAAAAAACGTCTCTCTCTTATATACTCGCTCTCCTAACGCAGTCTGTTGTGTTTCCTCTCTCACTCTCTTTTTCACACACACACACATCACGCTTTTTTCAGATTCTGATCTTTGTCGTCGGGTCGTGTTGTGTCGTGTCGTTGTGTCCTCAGGTCCGGCCCAGTCCAGCATTCTGACGGACAGAGAGGTGGTGAGTCTGTTCCTCCACTTCACCGTCAACCCAAAGCCACGCGTGGAGTTCATCGACCGGCCTCGCTGCTGCCTCCGCGGGAAGGAGTGCAGCATCACGCGCTTTGGGCAGGTGGAGAGCCGATGGGGCTACAGCGGGACAAGCGACCGCATAAGGTGAGTGAGTGAGTGGGGACGCAACCGGATAACGTCAAGCGCGTGGAACTGTACGCCGTTCCCACGCAGATGTCTCATCGCCTTTCTCCCCTGTCCCTATACGTTCCTTTTCCATTTTCCCTCTCAGGTTCACGGTAAACAGAAGGATATTTGTGGTGGGGTTCGGCCTCTACGGGTCTATACACGGGCCGACGGACTACCAAGTCAACATCCAGGTGTGGTCCCTCAACCCGTCTCCTGATATCGAATACAGTCTTGTTACCAAACTTGACGAACTTTGTGTCTAGTTGGGTACTTGCGTTGCATGTGATGTATATGGCGTGTCTTCCCTGTCTTCTGCCAGATCATTCACACAGACAGTAACACGGTGCTGGGCCAGAATGACACAGGCTTCAGTTGCGACGGGTCAGCCAACACCTTTAGAGTCATGTTCAAGGAACCAGTGGAAATACTGCCCAACGTCAACTACACTGCCTGCGCTACGCTTAAGGTATTACGCGCACCGGTGCACCAAGTAGCGTTCTGCTCTCGGGAACTAGTGTTGAGTTTTCCCACTACGCGCTGGCGATTCTGTCCAGGTGGTCAACCTTTCCTCTCTGTGTCCCCCAGGGTCCAGACTCTCACTACGGGACGAAGGGCATGCGGAAGGTGACTCACGAGTCGTCGTCCACCGGCACCAAAACCTGCTTCACGTTCTGCTACGCCGCAGGCAACAACAACGGCACCTCTGTTGAGGACGGACAGATTCCCGAGGTCATCTTCTACACGTAGTCACCTCCGACCTTTTATCTGATGCGATGACCTGACCTCTGTTTGCTGCCCGATTGAAGCGGCCAGACTGGGGCTAATCTCTCAAACAACATCCTCTTGTTCTCTCCATATAGTGCACTACTGTTGGCCAAACAGGAAGACAAATAGCTGTGAGGTGATGTAGTTCGCTATGTGGGGTGTAAGTCGTCACTTGAGACGCTGCCTCTCTCTTTCTCAATGGCTTCCTTTATCCCATTCACCGTGGGCTGGAGATAGGAGTTTGATGTTGAGGGTTATTGAGTGATGTACAGACATAAAAGGACTGATTCAGAAAGAGAGAGGGGTCTCATAGACTGAAACACAGTATTGATCTCAATGCTGTGGATTAAAAACAAAAGGTTTGACATTGAATTTTACTTTATCTGTATAATCCACGTTTCCGTACCCCACTGCATTAGAGAAATGGAGAAACGCTATTATATGAATGTAGATTGTTTTAACCCCAATAAGGTTTGCCTATATGAGATCCTTCTTACTGTTCAGTGCAGTATTTAATTCCCTCATCAGCTGTAACTCCCATAGACCCATGGACTTATTAGGCTTACTGAATTTTTTCAGAAGATTTGATCCACGCTTTTTTTTAACGGGAAGTTTGGGGGTGACTTAAAACGGGAAAGGCCACAGAGCTGTTGCGATACTTCCAACCTGTTGAAATAATTCTGTTGATTAATGTTAATGAAATAAGACATTTGAGTGCTGCCTACAGTCTCTGACACCCTGTCCTTGCTTGGTAACTGCCTACGCCCAAGTTACCTTGCACTTCATGGTCCTGCATCTGTTTTTCTGCCTGTTCTAACTATGGATGCACACTAACTCCTTTTGGGATATGTTTTTTTTTCTGTTTGTTTTTTGCAGCCATGTTTTGAAATGTACGGGTGGAAAAGAGATTTCCCTGTTGACGCATAAGTTAAAGGGTTGTATATTAAACTGGCATTTATTAACATTATTGATGTAATTTGAAATAAATATGGATTAAAGAGTGAGATAAATGAATGTGTTGCCCATTATTGACCAAGGACTAGACATTCTTTCACACATTCAAGAGTACAGTGCCTTCAGAGAATTTATATCCCTTGACTTAGACATTGGTATTTACAGCTAAACTGATGCACCAGGTGGTTTGTTACACAGAACCATCTGAGAAGCCGTCCTTGGAAACTAATTGGAAAAGAATACTTGGCAGGTGATTGGATGAACCATCTGTCTGTCAACGTCTATCACGGCGTAAACCACGGCTGTAGCTGCCAGTAGTTACTCATAGAATGCTGATTGGTCCGAAAATAATGAGTTCGGCCGCAATCTAATTAACTTGAAGCCTGACAAGATGGATTCTTGTGATCGCAATTCTTGTGCGAACTCGTGATCTCACGAATCCAGGTGCCTCGCAAGGTGAAGTTACAGCCTCAATACAGAATGAATTCAACTTTTTCCTATCCGTCTTCACGCAGTACCAAAAGTCACTGTGAAAATGTATTCAATAAATTTCTGAAGATTTCTGAAAATGAGTTTGCTTTGACTTCACGGCATCTTGTGCAACGTGAGCATACTACTTCCTGAAGGCACTATGTTCTTCATATTCACCACAACCATAGAACAAATGTCCAACCCAGGTTTGAGTTCTATTACATTTTATTGTGATTTCCATGGCTTTATCTGGCCATGATCTATTTAAATAAGTGTTATTGCAGCAGTATCACAATGCACTGTACAGCCCTATCCCAGCAGAGGGGGAAGAAGGGAAAAAAAAACAAGTAATTGATCATACGAATGCTTCACTCCACATGTACTCCGAAAGCCTCGCCCTAGGCACTTAGTGTAACTGTGAAATGACTAAATTAGCATCATTGTTCCCCCCTAGCCTTTACCAGTGGAGAGAAAAGCACTGCACCCCCTCCCAACCCCTTACGATAGAACAATACAATTTGTGCAATATATCTTAAGCCTATGCGAAGTGCCCACGGGGTAGGTTTGGAGTTTTATTTGGTATTTAATCGGGACAGCCTTTACAGTTTGTCCAGGTAGTTGTCAAGGGCAGGAATGCCCTCTTTCAGACCTTTGCGTTTCCTAATTTCACCGACAACCAGGGAGGGCTTGGTGGCAGGGTCGCTGGGGTCACCCTGGAGGATTTGCCAGTGATCAAACACACACTGAGGAAAGGCCTGGCCTCCTGTGTTGCTGCGCAGGTCAGCTGTGAACCCTGGAAGGAAAAAAAAGTAAAAGCGCTCTAGAGATGTTTTTCGAGAGAAAATGATTTGTAACACTATGACCGAGATATAGGGTCATTAATAGTCTTTTTATCTTCAACCTTATATTTGCAGCAATTGGTTTGCAATTACTAGCCTACCAAGGATTAGAAAATACGATTTGTAACCTTTTATGACTCAGACCTAAAATCATTATTTATATTGTTTATTCAAATATAATTAGATCATTTCTTTCATCCCCAACTTGATCATTACAATTATTGTACTGCAATTGCTTTGCAATTATTGATTTTCGAGAGCTGGGCAGAAAAGCCTGAATGTTGGGTGTTTACAATGTGTCCACTGCTTCTGTCTCACATGTATCCAAAATGTTCCACCACACAGGTTCACCATTTATGAATAAAATGTGTCTCTTTACCTACTACACACATCTGTAACATTATATTTAACCTTAAGCCCTTTTTTAAAATGAGGCCTGTATTCATCATCTAAAATCTAAAAGACCATCTTTCTGAATAACGTATTCTTGCCAATAGCTCCTACAATCATAGTCTGTATGTGGATATGACCCCTTTTTTGCTGCTGGTTACCCATTGAAAAACCATTAACTCTGGGTCACAGTGTTGAAAATCTGATTTCATGGTCTTGTGTAATTACATCACACTGTATTTGTTGTGAAACTACGTAAGCAAGAAACAGATCAGACTGTAAATAAAGGCAACGGATAGTACTGATTAAGAGGCACACTCACCAAAGGATTCGTTGACAGGCAGGAAAGCCTTCACCACGAACATGGGGGTACCTATTACCTGGGCCTCCTCAAACACATGCCCTCGCTTCCTGTTTAGCACGCCATATATGCCACCGACCACCTGCTCTGGGCACTGCAGACAGAAAGCACATCAGTGAAACATACTGTATAAACTCCGCCTTCAAAGAGAACAGTACATTTTCATGCAGAATGTTGAAACATCCACCAATCTACCACCACACACATGCAAACACACACACACACACACACACCTGGATCTCCACAAGGTAGACAGGTTCCATGAGTCGAGGCTGAGCGGTGAGCTGGCAGGCGTACAGGACCCTACGGGCAGTGGGGATGATCTGCCCTCCACCACGGTGGATGGCATCTGCATGCAGCGTAACGTCATGAATGTCAAAGCGGATTGCACGCATGTTCTCCTCGCACAGGGCACCCTGCAGGACGAGGGGTAAGATTACAGCCTTACTTTTAGTAGTGAAGAAGTACTTGGAAATAAGCATTGCCACAAAATGTACAATATCATCAGTCCCTAGAACAACATAATAACAATGTCAGACTGGTACAACACAATGAGGTAAATATATAATAAATACATTTAAACTCAAACCAAACTGCCACTCACCTCTTTACTTGCCCACTGGAAGCCAGCCACCACGCTGTCCTTGATCTCGCTGAGGTACTGAACCCCCTTGGTCACATCCATCAACAGGTTGGGCCCGGTTCCGTCAGGTCCAAAGCACCAGATCTTCCTGGCCTCCGTCACCTCCCAGTCATACTTGTCGGCAAGGTAACGTGCGCGAGTCTTGAGCTCCTGGCGAGAAGTGACGTCCCCCTTCTCGATGTCCTCGGCCAGGCCGTCGGGGAAGGGGCGGGCCTTCATGAACAGGCGATTGTGCTTGTTGGGGGACTTGGACAAACACATCTGGTCTGACTCCTCAGTCACCGTCTCTCTGTAGGACACGACGGGGTCTGATTTCTTGGATGGAACGAAGTAGAGGGGGAGTCAGAATGAGCAGGAATGGTAATGGCAACAATGTGAGGATCAAATGTGTATTTTCTGTATCTTATCTCCATGGAACAACCGCCGTATTATGCAACCGGAGCAGAGAGCTGAGAGGTATCTGTCTCCCTTGAGCCTCACTGTCCTTCACCCAGGCCTGATGTTTACCCTCTCCTTACTATCTTCATCTCCTCCTTCTCTGTTGCTTCTGTCTCACCTTCAGGGGAATGCCGGCGTGGTCCTCCTCCAGGTCCTTCAGACAGATCTCCAGATGCAGCTCGCCTGCGCCAGCAATGATGTGCTCCCCGGATTCTTCAATGATACACTGCACCATGGGGTCAGACTTGGCCAGGCGCTTCAGGCCCTCCACCAGCTTGGGCAGGTCTGCAGGGTTCTTGGCTTCCACAGCTACCCTGACTACAGGACTCACACTAAACTTCATCACTCTCATGTTGTGGGCCTGTGCAGAGAGTCATCAAGGTTGAAAGTTATTCATTCACATTTTCAATTTACTGCTCACATTTTGTATTTCTTCAATAGTATATTAGGTGCTAAAACAGTTCCGTGCTTCAATCGTGTTAATATTTGGTTGGCAACATGCAAGTTGTGTACACTATCCCTGTGCAAAGTTTTAGAAAAGAAATGAGCTACTACTTGTTCATAGGTGGTAATGGTTCCTGTCTTAACCAGGAACTGGTCTACTCCGACCAGACCCACAATGTTCCCACAAGGCACGTCCTCAATAGGCTCCACATACCGGCCCATCATCAGAATGGTCCTGGCCGGAGGGAGAGGAAAGGAGGACGAGGAGAGGAAGTGGGCGAAAAATAAATTAAAAGGAAAACGAGCGAAGGAGAAGGAGCATGACTATATAACACTCTCAGCAAACATACCTTATATACAACACAGCTCACATCCCTTTTGTTTGTTGGTCCATCTAAGAATTTTAACACCCCTGGCCTCTATGAATGGGCATCCCACACTCCACAACACACACAGACACACCAACCTCTGGATGGGTTTGACGTAGAGGTCATCCTTCTTGCCAGGGGTGAAATTTGGTCCCATGATGCGCACCTTCAGGCCGGTGGACACGCAGCCGGAGAAGACACGGCCGAAGGCGTAGAAACGGCCCTTATCGCTGGTCGGGACCATCTTGGAGATGTACATCATGAGAGGAGCCTTGGGATCACAGTTCTTTATACCTAGTAGAGAGGAGTAGAGTGGAGAACGCCTTTTGTCATTTGGATGAGACTGTAAGGTCTGAATCTAGTTAGGCCTAAAAATACTGTGGGGTGATTTATTTTCACTCATAACACATTTACTAATTTTCAGTAGTGCTGAAAATCCGGGGATGTAGTGAAATCCAGGGATGTAGTGGCAGTGTGTGTGTGTGTGTGTGTGTGTGCATTTGTGTGCGTGTTTGGCAGCCTCCTCGTCTCCAGGCCCCGACTAGTGTCCAGTAGTACCGACTTCAGGAAGAGAGTATGTGCAGCGGCGGCGGCGGTGGGCGTGTGTGTGTGTGCTCTACTAACCCATGGCGGCCTCGTCATCTCCCGGCCCTTCATAGAGCAGCTCGCAGCGGTACCTCTGGGCAGTGACCGGCGAGGGCAAGTGGATGGTGATCATCTGGAGCAGCGCCTCTCCGGCCGGCAGCCACCTCCTCATCACTGCCTTCAGCAGGGGCTTGCCCTCCTTCTCCTTGTCCTCAGAGTCCAGCTTGATGTCCAGCTTGTCGATCAGCTTGGCCGTCTCCTCTTTCTTGAAGTTCATGATGGCGTCAAACACCTAGGAGACCAAGGGGAGTGAGAGAAAGAAGGCGTGTGTGTGTGTGTGTGTGTGTGTGTGTGTGTGTGTGTGGATCGGTAAATTAGAATTGCTCTAGAGTCTATAGCCTTATATTCCTGTTCACCTTAAAGATGGGGTCAAGGACGAGCTGGGAGAAGGTGCGAGGAAGCTTCTTGCCATCAGGATTAGTTGCAGTCTTACTGAATTTGCCAGCAGCTGGGTCAAAAAACCTGAGAGAACAAGGTGAAGTGTCCCATAATGTCACTCAGATGACTCACCTTTATAGTACAAGATTGATGTGTGGTTTATATTAATCTAATCCATTCACGTAAATCCTGTCATAATATTGTATAATGTTGTATAATGTCTAGATGAGAGCCTGTAAAAAAAAGAGCCCTAAAACCTCATCTGCACACTCAATAAGTGTGTAAACTACTATGAAATCATAAATAACTGCTATTATTTGTATGCAAAAAAATCTAATCATATCAATGTATGTCTATATTAGGTGCGGTTGCACCGTTCACCTCTCTCCCCACAGTTTCTTCATCATGTCCTCCACCTTCTTACACCTCTCCGCTGGTCCCAGCTGAGCGTCGCCTTTGGCAGCGAACTTGGCCACATACATTTCAGCAAACTGCTTCAGGGTGAAAGCCCAGCCGTGGAGGCCGGAGCCAAACCCCACTGTACCGATAACAGGGTCAATCTAAAGAGAGAAAGGACCCGTAGTCAGACCAATTGTATCAATTTGTAAATAACCGGTACCACTTTTTTACTGCCAATACCGATTTCGAGTCCTTTAAGTATCAGCCGATACCGAGTATAGATCCGATCCATTACGTTTAGTGAACAGTATAGACATAGACCATCAGTTTGGGGTCACTGGACTAAATGATCAAGATTTGCATGCATTTTTCTCCATTAGAGAGATCTAATATCTTTCCAAAAACAAGCTGCTTGCGGCTTACCATGATGTTACCCATGGGTCCCCCCTCGTCCTCTCCGTAGGTGGAGATGATGACGTTGACGTTCTCCACGATGCGTTGGAAGGTCTGGAAGAGCTCCTCCGGCTCTAGCTGCAGTTCCAGCAGGGCCCGGTCCATCTTGTTCATCATCAGCACCGGCTTGATCCGCTCAGCGATGGCCTGACGCAGCACCGTCTCTGTCTGTACACACACACCTTCCATACCAGAGGAGAGGGTAAGACTTCGTGGAAAGGTTTGGGTCAAATGTTCTACTATGGTATCGTACTGCACCTCCTATATCTCCTATAATCTCTCTTTGCCCATATTGGTCTTCTGATACTTTTTACTACTATTACTACTAATACTACTATTTATCATCCACTAACCCTTCACTCTATTTTTTAATCTCAGAAAAAAAGAGAGAGATGGAGAGACAGAGAGAGAGACAGTCAGAGAGGAGAGATAGTCAGGGACACTTAAATTGGGACACAGACACGTATCTACCTTGACGACGCAGGAGTGCTGGCCTACAGAGAGTTTCTCCTCTGAATTATAATGAAAACAGGTGGTCCCGGGGAGCTAGTTATTGATCCTACATCAGTAGTCTTTATTCTGAGAAGCTTGACAGATTTAGGTCAGGTTACCTGAGACACAGTCCACCACAACCAGGGCTCCGTCAGTGACCCTGAGAGCAGCGGTGACCTCGGAGGAGAAGTCAACATGACCTGGAGAGTCAATCAGGTTGATAAGGAAGCCGTTGCCATCCTTACTCTGCTTGATAAAAGCCAAGTCGTTCTCTCCAAGCTCATAGTACATGGAGATAGCCCTGCAAGACAGTGTTGACATTTTTTATGGGAGAATCTCATTTAACCAAGCCTCAGACTTCCTCTGCTGAAAGGGCATAATCACATGCAAAGCAATGCAAATGTGCATTTATAATACATGACTGTTGGGAGATGTCAAACTAAAAAACATTTCAACTGCAAAGTAGACTGCACAACAACATTCAGAAGGCGTGTGCGCGCATGTTTTACATTTAGAAAAACTGTTTTGCCAGTGGCTTCAGGTGAGCAATGGTTTACCGCAGCGGGCTGGCACAAAACCACACATCTCATTATCTGAAAGTTGGGAACACTTTATTTGCGCACGTACGTTGATTTAATGGTGATGCAGCGCTCCTGCTCGTCTTTACGCGTGTCCGTGAAACGCGTTTCTCCGGCCCGAGCCGAAGCGATGATCCCGGCCTTGGACACCAGAGAGTCGGTCAGAGTGGACTTTCCGTGGTCAACGTGAGCGATCACGGACATGTTCCGGATGTTGTATTTCTTGTCCATAATGGCCCGGATCTGGTCCACGGTGAAGTTCACCTAAGCAGAGTGGAAAGTCATCTCATTACAACCGTCAGAGATGCGTTTCGTTAATCACGTGTCTATCCAACCACACGAGTAAAGTACAAGATATACTAGTATTATACAGTACCACTAATTTACATTAAGTTTTTTTTTTTTTTTTTTTTAAGTTCAAAATTATAAACATTATAATGTTGAAAACAAGTAAATCGAGGACAATGCTGCAACGTCGACCTTATACGGTCAAATAAACGCAGTGCAGAGCATAATTAAAGAATATCTTGTGAAACTTGCGACAGTATGTCATTTATTAACTTTAACTCGGTGACAGTATAACAACGGCTGGGCTGCAATGAACATAACACTCGAATAGGATCCATCGCAGGTTCTTCACAGCAGATACATTGTCAACATGACACTGATCTTTGAGGATTTATCATGAACGTCACAGCAGCAGGACAGTAAACAGCTGAGCGAAGCTAAGAGGGCCGTGTGATGAAACTGGCGTTGAAGGCCGGACCGGATTTACCAGCTGGCAACTGCGTTACATATTTTTGTAGAGCAATGACGCACATCATTTAACATAACAACATTGTCGTCCTTTGTCTCCGAAGCATCCATTTTAGCTGCACCTGACGGGTCCGTCCCGGCCCAGTGTCTGGCCGCTGCCTGTACCGTTAGTATAAGGTTATTTAATGCCACTGACAGCCTGCATTCTACTGCCACAATTTTACCAAAAACATACATCTACTTCTGTGTCGACTCACCATTTTGTCTGATGGTCGTGGATCTTTATATTGGAGAAGTTTGTTGTGGTGAAGTACGCTGCCTTGCGCGTCTGAGGACAGGCAGCCTGTCAGTGTCTTGACAGCAGTCGTTGCTGTAGCTACCGCCCGTTCTGGTCGCTGTAGGAAGTCTGCAAGGCACACGGTGACTCGCCAGGGGGCGCTGCTGTTCACTGTATCGTGCTGCCTGCTGACCTGATGCTTAAGCGTTTGCCCCTACTTCACACTTGTTACAAGAAACCTCAAAATGAATTTGAAAAAAAGAACTCATCCAAAATTGCAACTACATGTGACCTTCAAATGTTATGTCAGGCTGTGAAAGTCAAACTCTTCAAGAGCATATGTATGAATAGACTGAAAATGCAAATAGTCAAATATTTGCAAATTCGTAATTGTAATTGTAAATTCCAAGCTACTTTAATTATGAAGAGATACATTCAGCCGGTGGTAGCCTCAAGGTTTAAGAGAAACATTTTGATTGAGATCGTGGATGAGGTTATTGATTCAGTTCTACAGCCATAAAGAAAAGCTTGGATGGAAATTGGTGCACAGCCGATGTGCCACTGAGCAAGGCATTACAATAGTCCAGCAATTGCTCCTTGGCTCTGAATGAATTCACTCATTTCTCCTGCCAAGGGGCAGAACATTTATACTTGAGCACCATGTTGCACAGATTGCACAACACACGTAACTACGTTTCATATATTACATGTTGATAAAAGCACCAAGGAAGTTTTCCAACGTTATTGTGTCTGTCCTTGATTGACCAGTGCCCGTATCCAATTAGAAAGATACTTGTTACAGGCCTGTCCCATTACCCACACTTGCGATCTTTGTACTTAGCCAAGTACCCACTTGTGTGACGTGCCCAAGTACAGACCCAAGTAAGTGCAAGCAGAACACATTTGGGACACCCTTGATTGATGGCATCATCCAGTCACGCATGCTGATAATCATTCAAACGCATTGTAATTTCTACTGGACATATTTAATGTATGCTACAATGTATTAAGATATATATTAGATATATAAGATATAAGATATATATTTTATCTACAGTTAGTAATAACTTACATTGGAAAGTTTTCCTTCTTGACATCTTGGCGCCTTCACTTGAACGTCATGAACGTGATGACTTGTGGGATACACTTAGCTCTGAATACAGCTCTGAAGCAGTATTAGGGTTAGGATGCATTAAGTGTGGGTTAAGTGTACTGCATGTTTGCAGGTTAAGAATTGGGACACACTTAAGCCACATTTCCACCGCAGGAACTTTCCCCAGGAACCAGGGTCTAAATTAAGAAGTCCCTGCTCGGGTGGGGCCTGCAGCACTGACCATTTCTGATTGGTTGGGTACTCGCAGCATAGCGTACAAATATTTCAACCTGTACTTCAACCGCCATTTTTAAAACTCTGTGGCCACAAACACATGGAGAACAGAAGAACAGAAGAAAGAGAAATCATACGACAACAGAATGGCAGAATGCCTAATCTTCTGGGGAAAGTTCCTGCGGTGGAAACACGGCTAACAATGGGCTGAATGAACCTTTTAGTTAGGGTTAGGGTTAGGGTTAGGGTTAGGGTTAGGCGTCTTTAATTAGCGCATGAATATGCACGTAAGTAGCCCACACAAGGCCACAAGTGTGGGTAATGGAACAGGCCCAAAACTTGTAACAGGAAGTTAACTATACGAGTGGCCTTTGGTGGAGATCTCGTCTCACTTCACCAATCGTCATCTCTGTGTGACCTTGCAGTCGCAAACAACGCACTTTTAATTTCTTGAGGTAGTGCGCGACCTGGTCTACAACCTCGAAACACTCTGCGAACTCTGCGGATTCCGTGGAAGTATAAAATAGCCTTAAGACTGTAATTGTGTTGCAGCCAGATAGTGTGTGTGGGCCTGTGTGTGTAATTCTCCCCTCCAACAAAAGCCTGTCTTTTGTTGTATAAATGTGCTCCAAGTCTACATGCCTTTTAAGAAACCCACTTCAGTGCACACTGTAAAGAATTGTTTGAATTTGCTGTTCTACGCAATAAAATTGGTGTCTTAAATTGGTGTCACTTTCATTTCTGTTATAAGCACTGGAAATTCCCCTAAGAGGCAGATATAAAGATATTCTGTGCACTGCACTGTCCTGTGTAAGTAAACAGAGTTACCACTGAGTTAATAACTTAGATAAGAGCCATCTAACGTGCATTTTATAGCTGATGAAATGATAAAGCTGTAAGCTAAGAGCACACTCTCTTCTATTTAGCTGCTCGATGGACCTGAAAGGGTACATCTGGGTTTGTCTCAGCAGCTGTAACTTCCTTTCCTTGCTCAGTCGATAGTGGTTGGCTTCACTGGCCACCTAGGCCTATTTGTTTTTTTCTTGTTCATTTGCTCTCTCGTAGATCCTTGTAAAGAAAATAAGACGCCATGAAGTGAGAGAGCCTTTGGTCAGCTAGGTTGCACTCACATGTTTTGCAGTGGCAGTAAAATCAATGAGAGGGAAATAGGGACCTGACTGTGATGTCATGGTACATTTTTATTTCATTTGATTTTGTGAGTCACTTCAGGATGTTCCAGAATGAAGGTGCCCCTCAGTGCTACCTTTGGACCAGTCTCATTTCCATTCATTCACCCCTTAGTGGATCAATTCCAAGGTAAATCACATTTCAATATGTAGGGTTAAACTCTACCTTGCCCCCAATAATATGCATGGTAATGGGCTTGATGCAAAGCCAAGAGAATATGGAATCGTATCATATGTAATAACGTGGAAGTTATCTTGAGGTAAGCCGCAGTGTATTCTGCGTTATCCAGAGAGGTGCTTAAAGTGGACTGGTTAGATAATATCTGTATGCACTTTGGAACTCTAATCTTTACAAGGAACAACAAGATAGCAGAGCTCAGCTATCATGCAATTAGGCCCATAATATACAGATAATACTGTGTCACAGATAAGTGGAAATGCTCAGACTGACATGCTGTGAAGAAGATTGGTAGGACTGGATTTCTAGTAAATGGACCTAGGCAGGAGTCCTGGTCTGGTCATTTTTCAATTATAAACCAGCAATGAATCAATTAGACCTGGTCAAAAAATCCTGCTTTTCTTTTCCTGTGTAAAGCCAGTCCATGTATGTGTAGTAAACTATAAAGCTAAACAGTCAAATTACATTGGCTCTACAAAAACAAAGAGTAATATAGAATTATTATTGGATTCATTTAATTTACACTGAATTAGATGTGATGACATAGACAGAGCTATGGAATATTCGGAACTTAGTTGTTTTGGAATTTGTTAAGCTTTATTGTTTAAGACTTTCTGAAAATTGTAGCCCGTATGAGGACTGTAAAAATGAATGTCTCCGTCGCCAGGAGCGTTGAAGCCAAACCCTTCAGGGGTTGGTTGGATTGGCTGAGAGATGTGATGAGAGAGCGAGTCGGTCCTTGTTCAATGTACCCAAATCACGACACACACTTGACACGCAATCAGAGGAGACGAGAAAGGAGTGGGTAACGTAATTGTTTCTAGAGGAAATGATCAATTACGTCGGCTACTAGACGTATGCAACCCCATCTCTTTCTCATTCATCTCAGAAGCGTCACACTGCTTTGGTGTAGAGGTGACACAACTATCACCATAGTTGTGTTTGTATGAAGGTATGAAGGTACTCGTGACTTGGAAAGTGGGATTGACATAATAGATGAAATCTAGAAAATGAAAGATGGTCTGCGTTCCATCAATTTCACTTCATTCTGACCTGATGTGTCAGAATGAAGTGAAATAGATTGTTGTTCAGCGCTGACTGCTACTGCCGCTGAACGCATCTCAGCTCCTACACCATCAAACGTGATACAGTAGTTTTGCTGTGGGCCCTGGGATACAGAATATACATTTGTTTGCAGTAGGTGTGCATGTTCCTCTTGTGCCACTGCTCTGAGAACATATTACATAATGCTGTTCTTTATGGTGTGTATACAGAGACATAGCACTAGGCAGACACCCTCAAATATAGAGATAAAGCTACGGTGACAAGGCCAGAAAGCATTCAGTACTACTATATGCCGGACATATATAACTAAATTGGATTGTTATATTTTTTAATGGTATTAAGTAATGAAACATACTTGGCAACAGTGATTGGAACAAAGGTTGGCGAGTTGAATTGTTTGTACTTTGTATTACCTGATGATTGAGCTACCATACAAAGAAGGGGAAAGGCAAAAGGATTTTTAAAGTGTTTTTTTTGTTTTAATAAGAGTTTATGTGGTCATGTGATCAACATTGGAAATATCATCTGATGAAACAAAACATTTTTATGTGTTGATATGTGAATACAAACCTCAATCCTGCTGACCAAGAGAATGTGAAAGCATATAGGAAACAAAACCATAGCTATCTAAATTATGTCAAAGGTTAAATCAAAACTATCTGTGACCAACTTAACTGATTTATGCATCAATAACTCCTGATTGGCTCCCTCACCTGTCTGTCAAAGGTACCATTGGACAGTAATCAACTGGGTTGAGAATACAATTCTGTGATAATGAATTTCAACTTTGTCCCTTGAAACAGACTTCAGTAAACCTTTTGACATACAGACTCACAGATCCACACGCCTACACAGCAAAACCATAGAGGAAGATATTGATCTGGTGGTGTATTTCTGTTCTTTCATCAAATTTCATCAGCACTGGTTTTATGTTGGAATTATAATTCAGATTGCAGACAAGGTAAGATACATTTGTTTCAGTGTACCCTTAAAGCAAGGGAATAATTCATACTCAAGGTACAATTGCAAGGGTGTTTTCTACGTAGGGAATAGTGGTTCTTTTTTAAATCAACATGGCTTTTTTGACGCAGAGACAAGCAATGTTGGTGAGCAGTTTCATCACATGTAATCAAACTAGTGTAGTTTACCTGCGGCTTGGTGGCGTTTCAACTAAACTTTTCCTGCTTTGACGGACTCTCCCATTCTTTCATCCTAAGTCATGCCTAGACATGCCTTCACAGTGGTTGAACAAATACGGTGCTACTAAGACATTTATTTTAGACATCACACAACATTGTTTTTTTTGGGTTGCTAGGTTTCGGTCCAAACTGTAGTCTCTGACTGACACCTGTCTGAACTTGTTTGAACTTGTTTGAACTTGTACAAGTGATGGACATTACATGCAAAGAAAGAACAATCCCTTCATGTGACAAACCCAGATAGGTTATTTGATTTTCATCAGTGATATTTTATCGCAACCATGTATTGTATGATATTACTGATATATAGATATAATCCTTTTTAAACTATTTTTTCTAAGTAACTTTAGTTGACAAAAATATTTTTCACTTGATAGTAGCTTTCAATGTCTCAACGTCTTTGAATGTATGTAAAACTATACTTTAGAAGTATCTTCCCCAATACTGCAGGCGAGTGTCCATTTGAGCAACCTGAAGTTGCTTCTTGCGACATGTATCTGAGGATGCTATAATCCCTAGTCCCTGACAGTGTTAGTATGATGTTCAACCCATATAATGTAGCTACACTAAACCACACACAGGCTGGATAAACACATTGTCTCTGGAAATTATCCTGTGTTTAAGTCAGATGTTCCATCCAATCAGAGTAGCTCTTCATTATAGGTGCATGGTGGGATGGAGCTCATAGACCTCCTGCTCAGCA
The DNA here is from genome assembly GCA_900302305.1 of Polymixia japonica. Lineage (NCBI taxonomy): Eukaryota > Metazoa > Chordata > Actinopteri > Polymixiiformes > Polymixiidae > Polymixia > Polymixia japonica. The sequence continues at coordinate 493 of OMKK01055706.1, read as the reverse complement.
ATGCAGATGAAACTACTGGTTGCCAGGGCAACCAGCCCTGGACAATCATATTTCAAGATGTGAGTAACATTGTCATTCTGTGACATTCAGTCTGTGAATGAACACAGGCCCTCAGGAAATTCAGTGGCCAATACCAATATAATCAACATCATTACAATCACAAAATGATTGGATCTAATTACAAAAATGTGACCTCAGAATCTGTGCAGTATCTTTGGGCTGGAACGTGTGTCTTTAAGCTGGATATTAGGTTTGACCTTGAGCTAGCTTTACTGTTTCAGCATGTTTTCCTGTAGGTTTGAAGTCAACCACAATAGAGATGTCAGGGCTTTGTGTTGTCTAGCCTTCTAACCGTGGAGGTTTGTGTTTATTATGTGCTTAGGTGTTTGTATGTTTGTGTGTGTGTGTGTGTGTGTGTCTGTGTGTCTGTGTGTCTGTATGTGGTATGTGTCTGAGAAAAACAATGATGTCCAAATTAAAGGTCATATATGTA